>JARWCS010346365.1:0-11278 GCA_034783895.1 Geukensia demissa | reverse complement strand
CTAACTTGTTTCCGTCCTGAATATGCATGAAATATTTGCCACTGGACGTTAAACAACAATCAATCAATCAATCAATCGAATTTCTCGAATGGAATTAAAAGTTATTTTAAACTTCACTTGGGCATTCAATTAGATAATGATGATCTTAAATAAATTAATAAACAAGTTTCATTTTTGCTACACATGGACCAAATCTGATGTCATTTAAATGTGTCTTAGATGTAAACATGGTATTTTGTTTTATTTCAGTGTCATGGTTTAGCCAAACAGCTGCTAATTATATACATAATCTATACGTATATATACGTCAAAGGAACTGGGTTAATTTCAGTCATCCCAGCATCGAGTCCAACCATTTAGCATGTGCTAAATGTTGCATTGATCGGAAATGTGGTTTCACACATACATCCAACTTTTTAAATATAAATAATTCCGTTGTTCGGTGCTGTACTTTCTCAAGTAGTCACATCAAACCTATCTGGGAATTAGGGAATGAGATAAATAATAAAGAAAGATTGTTTGTAGAATACACATCCGTCGAAGGAACCGCTAAGGTAATACAGCGCAGGAATGGCAGTTTTTATTATCTTCTAAATGAAGGTGGATACTTAACCAGGTTTCCCGATAACATACAGGATTTTCCTAACATCGTGGAAATAATTTTTTCTAAAAACAAGCTTAATACAATGCCAACCCTCGATTGTCTCGAAATACTAGACACTTTGATAATGACTAATAATAAAACTCAGCCTTTGCAAACCTCTCCTCTTTGAGACATCTTGATTTCTCTAATAACCAGATAAGTTTTGTTGAGCCAGGAGCTCTTTCCCATCGGCCAAGAAGTTTGATGTACATCAACTTAAGTCAAAACAGGATTAAAACGTTAGATGTTCGCGATTTTATATTAGGGTGCTGGTTTACATATTACAATTTATCAAGCAATGATTTGTCGAAGATAACTAATGAAAATAAATGGAACGGATTTAGCAATGATGATGATATAGGTGGCGGAATGATCTCGGTACAGAATAATAAATTTGAACATTTCCCTGACGTATCCAAAATCGGATTTAAAGATATTTCGGCTATGCGTTTAGCTTACTCTTATGTAATTGAAATGATGAATAACTCTTGGATTTGTGATTGTTATTTGTGGGCGGATTATCTTGAGACTATTATAAAAAGTGCAGACTATTTCCCCTCAGGAGAACGATTGTACCGGATACCGTGTTCTGACCCACCTGAATTACACAATTTCACAATCGTAGACTTTCACAAATCGAAAGAAAACAGAGACAAATTAATATGTAATATAACAGTAAAATGTCCGAGTAAATGTTACTGTTACAAGCAACCATCACAGAATCGTACAGTCGTACTTTGTAAAAATACGACGTTGGATAAAATGCCTAAAGGAATGCCGGATTATAATAATCTTGACATTGATTTAAGCAACAACAACATTAAAAGATTCGATTATTTTAACTATTTGGACCACTGCATAAAACTTAATTTGTCAAACAACAAAATATCAGTCATAGATTCGTCTATTTTCACTATCAAAAGTCTAAGTAAAATTGACTTGAGTGCAAATTATTTACAGTCTCTGCCAGAAACCATTAGAAATTGGAGTCCATGTTCTCTGATACTTGGAACATTAACAATAACATGTTCTTGCCAGTTAAAATGGCTTGGTTCTTGGTTACAAAGGCAAACAATGTACAAATGTTGGAAGAACCAAATAACATGTTTAATGGGTGGAGAAAAAATTGATGCTGCAAAACTGACTGAAACGGAAGTTTGTAATAAGTTTAATAATTTAATAATTTCTGCTATTATCATCATAATACTAGCACTGGTGACTGTAACGTTTATTTTAATGCAAAACTTTAAATATGAAATATATTTAGTCTGGCGACGCTTGAAATGCAGAAAATGGTCAAACAAAACCGGCATTTTAGCGAAATATGATATCTTTGTATCATTTGAAGAAGAAAACGTTCCGATTAGGCTTTGGATATCTCAAGTCTTGATACGTTTTCTTGAGGAAAACGGATATTCCGTATTTCTACCATGCAGAGATTTAAAACCCGGGGGAGTAAGAGAACAACAAACCAGATCTAAAATTCATCAATGTCAGTCTTTCATAGTTATTCTAAGTCAAAACTACATGTCCACCCCATACGAATATCTTGAATGGAAAGTCATATGGAACTCGTACAAAGAGAACTATGGAAAAAGTATTATTGTTGTTAATTATGATTTCATTGAAGGTGACAACGTGTTTCAGAAAAACTTGAAAGCCTTTATACGGCTAGGGTTTGCGTTAGATTTTAGTGACACTGGCAAAACTCTTCTGTCCAATATAAAAAAGAAATTGGGCGAGCCTATTATTCGATACAAGACAGGATTAGAAAACTATAACCTGCGTTATAAACACGTTGATCTTTTTAGTGCGAAAAAACACTAAGCCACTATTCTATATAGAGATTTTAGTTTTGAATAATTGCCTATTATCTTAGTTTTATATCAGTGTAACTGCGAAAACAGTCATCCATTGACTTTTCATTGTTACAATAACCTGTAAATATTATAACTATAAATGGCACGACCATTACTGTGGTATGTGGTACACTATAAAGATATGAAATGTAAGTATGTACTAACCATTTGACCAACAAAGTTAGTGTAAAAAACATTTTACAAAGTTTTTCAGGGGTTACTGTATGCAAACAAGTTTCATTTTTAATGGTAAATTTATACGTTTCGACATGTATAGCTCACCTGACCCAATGAATTGTGGGTTTGTACATTTGTAGCATCAATAAACTGTATAATATGCACATACCTTTTTTATTAATTGGAACCTTTTATAGCCTTGTCTTTTTATCGTCGACTTCTAATGTTACTTCCGGAAAATGCCCGTTTACCAAGATGATCGTGATAACTGAGAATATAAAAAATACCATCTAATATTTTTCTCTGAAACAACGGATCCTCTTACAACCAAATGGACCTTGAATAGTTATAATCGCATTAAATATAGCTAGGTTTAATTGCTTGAAATAAAAGTTTGTAAAGTATTTCTAAGGTAAAGGTTGAAGTGGCCAAAGCTTCTGAATGTGGGGGATGTATAAATTCACAATCCGTCCAGCGGGAGACGTTTAAGACGCCCCGTGTTTAGGAAATTCCACGGTCTACTCACTTTAGAGACCCCTTGTGACAGCTCATTTTGAGTGGTCAGAAGGCGGCCAGTTACAGGGCTAAATTTTCCTCCTCTATCCAACCCGTTATTTTTCCAGTGGCAGTTTAAAAGTCCCTCCCTTACCGGTCCCTCTCTTACAGTCTACATATCGATTTATGATTTATTGTTGGTTTACTTGTGCTCTTCAAGGATATGCATGAATATTCGCCGCTGTATGTTAAGCAACAATCAATCAACCAAAACGCCATTCTACGAGGTAAGGTTAAAAATAGGCTTTGGATAGAAAAATATGAACGGTGTTTTATTGTCCCTGCTAGATTTTTCCTACAAATAAATAGCATACTCTCATCCCCCCCCCCGGTGAAAGGAGTAGGTCCACGAAGAGCATTTTTTGCCTTGCAGTTTCACCAAAAATTAAAGTAGGATTTAATCAATGACATTAAATATTAAATGATGTCCTACAAAGACATATCATTAGTTAGTAAGCAGGTCACAGTTTGACCCCAGTTTTATCGACAACAATGGCGTCATGTGTCCGCAAAAAAAATGAATTCATTTTTGGTCAACAGATTGACACGAAAACTTGCAAATACATGTGTACATGTATTTAAAAAAAAATACTGAACCACACACATCTTTGTGAAGTTTAAAAAAAAAAGCCTTTTGAATCTGTAATTTGCTACTGAACACGACAGTACAGTACAGAAACTGAGATTTCTTCCGTAGAAATGGTAAAAGGAATTCGAAGATACCAAAGAGCAGACAGAAATCGTTAAGTCAGAAGACATACAAGACCAAGGTCAACAAAATGAAACGAAAGACAAATATAGATTGATTGATTGTTGCTTAACGTCCAGTGGCAAATATTTAATGCATATTTAGGACGGAAACAAGTTAGCAAACAATAAATCAATATGTAGTCTGTAACAAAGGGACCGGTAAGGGAGGAATTATAAGACTGCCACTGGAAAAATTGCGGGTTTGATAGGGGCGGAAAATTTTGCCTTGCAACTGGCCGCCTACTGACCACTCAAAATGAGCTGTTACAAGGGGTCTTTAACGTGCTTAAGACGTGGGGGCGTCTTTAACGTATCCCTCTTGACGGATTGTGAATTTATACATCCCCAACAATCACTAGTGCCTCCAGGACGGAGATACTTGGTGCCTATTCTTTCCCCGGCACAACCTACGAGAAGGGGAGTATTTATACATCCCGCTCGAACTAACGGACGCCCCTTTAGCAGGGGTTCTACCTGCAGGCGGAGAAACCGAACGGCCTATTTCTATACCCCGGCCGCCCTCGGGGGTTGTTTATAATAAAATATTAATGGCTTTACGTGTGTATTAGAATTAAGAACATATCTAGTTAACACTTATCTGTTGCAGAACAAAATGTTTAACTAATACCGTTACAAAATTTCAAACGAACGAACTTCATCGGAGTTCTGGTTGAAAATTAAGATCAAATCATCATATACGGTTTCCTCAGAGTCAGTCTGAAACATGAGTTTGGCGTTCTACAGATAAAGAACCGTGTAAATGATCAAAAACCTCCATTATGTTCTGGAATGAAATTATGCACAATAACATATATTCCTACCTCAGAGCAATAAAAACCTTTCGTTTGTTTCCAGTTAAAAATGCATTGGTAAATGTATCTAACTTATTCAATGTTAAATGAGGCTTAATTTACCAAAGATTTACATTGCCATTTCCAGCGAGCGACACGAGAAATCGTGTTTTAAAACAGTGCAAGGCGGTGAATTTTGAAATTACTTTTAATATTACTCTCACAAAGGACGACCATCATAATTTTATCGGTATTTTATTATTACTCATTTTAAGTTATTTTACCCTTAATTGAGATTTTCACAAGTATTATTTCCTTTATAGTATGAACGAAGCTCATTCCTTTTGAAAAATCCGAGGATAAATTTGATTTAAGACAAAGCAGCCTTTTGGAAACACTAATGCATATAAAATGCTCATGCTCGTATAACATTTTACATAATCTCGTTTTGGTATATTTGTACTGATAACTTTATTATTTTACGATTTTTCGATAAATGTTCTGAATAAGAAAAAAACTGTTGACCTTATTTAGAATCAGACACATATATAAAATCAAATATTATTGATAATTTATCATCTTGATATCCTCGATTTACTTCCTTTTTTGCCTTTTTCAATATTGCAGGGCAATTAAATTAACTCATTTAGGTTGCAAATAGATTGTATTTATTTAAATAAAGCTCTCTTAATCTAATACAAGTCTCTTAATTGACCTTAGAATTTATAGTCTTCATCAGAATGCAGCATTAGAAGTTAAACAAAATTATTTCAAATTCATCGATGATTCTGAAACAGGAATTTGGTATTCTTTATAAATTATCACTGATAAAATTGAAAATGTGATGAATATAACTTTAACTTAAACCATATTGCTGAAAATTTAGTATTCCGCAATCAATTGAAGAGATTAAACTTTGCATTACAGTCTTTCCTTGTAGACTTTCAATACTTTTGCCGTCGACAATAAATATGTCGATTCTTCGACATGAATGGTTTATAGGCGTCTCGACAGTTAACAGGATGGTTTCAACATGGTGAGCTCCTCTCTCCATATCAATATCTTCCTGTAACCGGTTATGCATAAATGAAACATAAAAACAAGTATATAAAAACCAACAATTTATGTAAATGTTATTTCCAAATAAAAATACAGCTTTATGGAGCAAAACAAATTTTTCCTTTTACAATGTTTTTATGTATATTAAAAATCTGTCTTAACAAGAAAGTAATTCCAAAATGACAACCATTTTCACTCAACGCAATCTTTATTATTTACCATTTAACGCTTGTTTACATTAACTTTGTACAAAAAAAACAAAAACTAAAAAACATAATCGGTCAAAATCTAGTGGTGGCAATAATGCCTCCCCTGTCATAGTATCTATTGAAACGTTTCTCTTGTATTTGTAATGAATAGTGATAAATGGTGATATCCAAACATACCAACAGAAGCGGTAGGGTAAACTGAGTTTTTTCACTTACACTCCGCTTTAATAGTGTAAACAGGTGGTGATATCAGCAACTAGATGATACAAGACCGATTTTATAGAAGGTATTTAAACAATAACATGACCTTGATCCAAAATGCTCAATTTAATTGTGAGCTTACCTAAAAAATTCTTATCTTACATCGAAAAAGGTTACGCTATGAAACTCATTGCAGAAAGTTTAGTGGGGGGAAATGTTGCCGGTCACAAAGCTATAGTAAATTGAATGGATTTTGTTTGCACTTAACGAAAACTGGGTAATAACGTTGATGGAAGACACCGACCGAGAGTGGCACAATTTACATGCTTTATTTGAAAAAAAAAAATCATGCATTTGAGATAACAAACAGCTGTTAAAAATAACGATTCTCAGTAATTTAATAAAATGTTTCATTCCTTATATTGGACAAGGTAGATGTCCATTCCGTTGGATTTGGCTGTCTATTTCGGTTTATTTTGGATATGAGTACTTCTTTTTACAATATTTGATGTTGGTCGTCCAATATTTTGCTTTAAATGTTGATGAAATGAATTTCATGGAAAGCGCTAAAATATAGTCAGCTAACTCTTTCGTGTTTTTATTCATTTAATTTAGTTACTTTGGAATAATTCGATGAGCATACGCAAAGAAATCAACATACAAATAACAAGGCCATGGAAAATAATTTTTACATCACTTGAAAAGTATTTTACAATTTAAAGAAATATAATTCGCACAGAAGAAGTGAATATCTGCAATGATAAGTTCAGCTACAAACATTACAGAAAATCTTCTGTGTTTTTAAAATTTTGTATTACGTCGCACAATTGCCTTACAGAGTAGAATCTATTTAGACAGAAACAATCGTTCAAACTAATGTAAACAAAAAAAACAGAAAAGAAAATGATTTACCTATTCAACATTTCTCTTAAGGGAGAGTCGTAGGTAACGAACATATCACTGTTTATGCCATGGAAATCCTAATTTCTTTACAGCAAGTAAGTTACTTAATGCATTTCCACAAGCCTAATTCATTGAGCTAAGTGGTTTAATGAACAATTACACATTATATTTCCACGTGATTGAAATACCAGCATGACTTCAGGAAAGGAAGCTCAACTTTATTCTCATCTGGTTTGCCTTGTATCGAATTAATGGATTAATGAAATTAATCAACCTTTTTCGAAAATGTACTATAAATGTTCCTGACTAAAACATTTCCAGGATATAAGATTTTTTCTATTTTCAAGAGAATTTTCGGTACACATGCAATTTATTCGAGACCACCGTAACGATTTTACTTTGGTATAAAATCATTATTTGACCTAAACATTGTTCTTGTCTGGAATATAGTTTATAAATCGAGTGGTATTTCATTTTCACTCAATGGTTCTTAATTGTTAAGAAAGATGATAAATAAATAAGGAAGCTATGTTTGAAAAGTATCTTTTTCTCTGTAATAGAATATATCCGAAATATACAGATGCCATAATTTTACACGTTCTCGTAATGAGAGAAAGTTAATTTTCGCAAAATATTCAGTTATGCCTAGAACATGTAGAAGTTTATTGTCGAAAAGATTTGGAACATCATTTTTACATTTCAAATACATATACGATGCACTATACATAATTAATTTGTTTAAATTAAGAATGCTTACACAAGATGGCATTTCTTCATATTAAAACTTCAAACTTTATGGCCCTTCGGTTTTCGTTCGCTTTCTATTTATGCTTTATGCATTATACGATTTAGTTTACTGAGAAACGACGCCTCAAAGTCATCAATTCTAACTCGCGTCACAAGACAAATGCATAGAATGTCAACCATGCAGTCCTTTGAGCAATTTAATTATGCATATAGTTGCTCAACGGTCACTTGTAATGAAGACTAAGGTTGTAGAGCAATACTTGATTAAATTGAATCAGTCTTTTCAGACTTATAGATGTGGCTCCAGTGTAGTGCTTTCGTCGAGGTAGCAATAAAGAATTCCCAAGTGGGAAATGCTTCAGTCCTGTGTCTTGTGTAAATTGGTAAATAATCCGTTTCTGTCAGTCTGGTGGGCTTAATCAACTGATTTAATTGAGAATCTATTCTTTCTCCGTTCAATGGTCATTTTCTTTCTTTTTTAATTCTTAGGAAATTGTATACAATCTATTTTATCTTTCTTTGATATCAAACAAATGAAATTTGTTACTTTCAATTGATTTCGCTACCAACAGTACATGGAGTTCTTTTATCAACCGATTGATTGTGTTCTTTTAAACTTGGGAAATTTGGACGCAATATTGTTAAAAGATAAAAGGAGCAATCTTTGTATAATATGTGTTATTAACAATATTTGGATTTGGCACAGAAACATAAGATATTCAGCAGTAGAACAGTCAGAGAAACAGAAAGGAGGATTGAATCTATACGCGAAATAATTGCCAGTAAACCCTCAAGCGTTAACTCATAAAAATAATAGATAAATTGTAATTTCAAAATCTACGTTGATTCCGTCTATTAAAGTATGATGTTCCGTCGTAAAAATTTGAATAAATAACATATCAGCATTGTAGATTAAAACATTTTTTTCTGGATTTACTGCTTGTAATGTTTAAATTCGTTTTTGTTCAAATTTTTGGACCCTTATGCTTATTGGTCGATTGCCCTGTCTATTTATTTCAGATGTAGAACGAGATTTCCTGCCATAAAAATTAGAATCTAACTAAGGTTACAATCCCGTTTAGGTCCGTTTGTTGCGAGTGTGATATTTGTTACTTTCTATTTTTTTCATTCAATTTCTTGTCATGTTTTGCTGTGTAATGTTCGTAATCATGGGAATGTAAGCTATACTCAGATACCTATTGTTATGTTTTTAGCTTTGCAAATGAAACAAGTTTATATTTATATAGTATAGAGATCTGTGTAAATAGTACGATACCTTAGAGTGGATATTGCTCTTAAGTATATTGTACAGATGTACAAAGAATTTTAGTGTTTGATTTTTGACTAGGTAAACTTATTGGGTCTGAAAGTGTTTTCTTGTCTCGACTTCTTATCCTTTCACCTTAATGAATAAATTCTTCGTGGGACTATTTGATGAACAGCTGTCTAGCAATCAGTATTTCCCAGTGAGAAAAAATAAGGAAAGATAAGAGATAATAATACATAATTAGCTAGATAATTTGAAACAACTTGCCTAAAATAGATGAATAAAATCCTTTTTGCCACATAAAACCCCGATAAATGGAACTCTAGATGCCACCTACAGTCTTCTACAAAAGGAGCCGACGAGACTATAAAAATGACAACCTCTAAATCAAGACAACACACGCCATACACAAAAAACTAAAATTAACATATTTCTATGAGTAATGGCATTGTGCAGACCAGATTTAATAACCGTAAGTGATCTTAGGTATTACTGTAGAGAAACAGTCCCTGTCTCTTTAAAGACATCCACCGCATTGCCCATTTCCAATCTGGTAATAATCATTTCATTTCAGGTTATGAGTTAGGCTGTTAATGTATTGTATTAGGTCAGGTATATAACCTCAATGTGGAAACAGTGAACTATACAACGATGAATCCGCATTCATTTGGGGAACAATGTTCAAAATTACTTATGGTTTTGAAATCATGGAAATAGATTAGTCTCCACGCGTCTGTTTTTGAACGGGCAACTTAGAATGTGTAAAAAGGCATGATGTGGAATTTAACTTGTCTTTGACAAAAACATTAAAATAAACCATTTAATTATCTAGGTGAAAATGCACATTGACCTTTTGTCGTTATATTCAGAGATAAGTGATAAATTAAACCCTCATAATCAAAATCATGATTCTCAAGTCTTTCACCGTGACTTCATTGCTCACTTTGCGACCCCTTTTGTTATCTTTTCATTGCACAAGTACTTTTAAAGTTCCCATTGAAAAGTGGTCCTGCTTGAAATGAATGCGACGCTATCCCTATGTTTTAAGGTGTCGGAGGGAGAAGTGATGTAAACTGGAAAAAAACTAGCGAAAGACGAATGGACAATGAATTAACTTGCTCTGCACAATAAAGTGCGACGTGGTATAGAAGCATGAATGATTCACAAGAAAAATGTTTTCAGCTATCTAAGATTCACAAGAAAAATGTTTTCAGCTATCTAAGACCACCTGATGGGATTTTCTAATGTAAGGAAGTAAGAAAGGGGTTTGACGTCTTGAAATTTAAAAAAGGCCGAAGATATAATGAATGTCAAGGAAACCATATACATTCTGCGAAAGAACCAGAGGAAATTGATTAATATAAAAGTGCTCTCAAGACTTTAACAAGAGTTGAATTCCACTCTTTGTAACAAGCTCTAGCTCGCCTAAGACATATAAAATAAGCAGTTCTTGCCTCAATTTATACATATAAAAACGAAAAGGATGTAAGACAAAATATCTTATTCACCTGGTAGTAGATAAAAAAAATACTGCTAATAATGTTTCCCAGATCACATTTTATCTTTCTTTTGCTAAATGATTTACGAGCACATGTCCACTTAAGACGGTACATCTAAGTAGAATAACTCTTTAAAAATCATCTCGATGTTTTATGCATCATGTATCATTTGTTATTAATATATATGCATCTTAGTGAAAAAAATTTTGATGATAAAATTGATATATATCTATTAAAATAATTCTATTCTAGTGAAATGTGTGGTTGAAATTTATTTAAATTGATAGACAAATTAAATAAATGAGGTTTATTTTAGTGATGACGTTCGGTTATCCCTTAACTCAGCATTTTCTGGATAAAATGAGAAATAATAACAGATATATGGCTAATCTACATTAGAATTTTAACAATTCAATAAGATAAACAGTCCAATATTTCGCTTATTGGTTATTACCCATACCATTTAAAAGAAAGAATATGGAATATATGCCAGAAAGACACAATTCACATCTTTTCTAGATTATGCACTGCATAATTTCGCCTTAAACTCACTAGATTTGCGTGGGGCATAAAACAAACTCTTAAAAATAGTGCCTTGCATTTCTAAATCTTATCAAA
>JARWCS010346354.1:0-11278 GCA_034783895.1 Geukensia demissa | reverse complement strand
CCTCAAGAGGACCACCTACGTAAATACTTTTCCCCCTTATACGACCACCAATGGAAAAAAAGATCGTTTGCCGTCCCTGGGGGGGACATAGTATTTTCTGGAACAGCCCTAAAAGAACTGTTAGATAAACCTTATCTACAGCCTGTGACAAAAACTCAGTATAATAAAATCTTTATTTTGATAATGAGCATATAATTTGCACTTGGGACAACACATGAATAAGATGTTATATTAATCAGGTACAACCAGATTCTGTAAACTAAGGAGATCTAGAAATTAACAGTTTAAAACAATTACATGGAGATTTGCTAATAGGATAAAATTAAAATTTATTAAAATTAACAAATTTTTAAAATTATAAAATTTGGGTTCATCTTAACAAAAGGAAGCATTCTTCTTATAATTGAGTCACTAAATAGAATTGTTTGTCAGTTGCTTAATAATTTTGTTGTTGATTTGTTTTGTTCTAATTATCATTGATGTTTGTTTTTGTATTTCAGCTGTGAAGAAGAAGATGTATGTCTGGAAAAATTCATGTTTATTACCATTGTGTTGAACTGTGATTTATTAAACTTTGACTTCTTGAATATTCATTTGAAATCCATGAATATTCAGTTTGCCTTTTGAGTAGTTATATAAGCTCTAAGATTTCATGTTCATTTTTATTCATGTGTCAGTTTTATTGTGGGAGGAAAATGAAAAGGTACTATTAGGCCACTTTAAGCCCAAATTTTTCATTGTGTTTGAAGTGAAAATAATGTGTAATAAAAATTGAATGTTAAAAGTCATTATTTTAGCTATCTGTTGATCATAGATCAAGCTTTACCCCAAAAACTCGTACAATTCATTACATAAAGTATAGAGTTCAGTTTATTGAACATACTGCCTAATGTGATGGCTGATCATGACCAGGCCAAAATCTGACAAAAAAGTGTTTCTTCAACATAAAAATTTAGAACTTTAAACACCTTCTCATTTAATTGCCATGTAACATGTTTAATATGTATGCAATGAATTGCAGGCACAGATTCATCTAGGGTTGGAGGGGGCAGACCAAAATTAAAATACTTCTTTAATTAGTGGAGAAAAGGCTAAAAAAGTGTTCACCACATTATGCTTTGTGATATTCTTCACGTTAAACGCCTTCCCCCTCCAACTCAAAATTTTACATCCATCCCTGAATTGGTGTCATTTATTCGGTATTCTGTGAATTTTTACCCTTAAAAATACCTAGTCAGAAGTGGTTTGATATTTCTGCTTAATTCAAACACTGTTTATGAATCTTAAAAATTCTGTACTGCGTAATTTTTTTGTAAAAAAAGAATTTGTATTAGGATAGAAATGTTATAAATGTAGATGCATTAAATTCCACCAATTAAATTTTTAAAAATCATTACCATAACTATTGCCTTTTAATATAACCTTGACTACAAACCAAACCTCTTCCATTAGACAAACTTCGTATGGTAATTTGGTTATAGTTAATATTATAAATTTTCCTACCTCATGCATGTTCTACCACAGTAGTTCAAACATGCACAAGATGGTGTAACATAACTGTATTGAGGTTACATACAATCTGTCTTCATGAAAAAATCATGTATAAATGCATATACAGTTGGTTGTTTAGGACAGTATTGAAATGTTCTCAAACCAGAAAACATACATCTTGACATTCAGATTACACATCAATGTTTCAGGTCATGATGAATATATCAGTCTTAATGTTAAATGCTTTTCAAAATTTATACACCTTTAAATGTTTGAATTTTTTAATTTCTATAATTACACATTTGTAACCAACTTCTTGTAGCTGTAGCTGTTGATTTTTCATTTATTTTTTATAAGTGACTGTCAGATTTTTTTTAGGTCATGGTAACATACTGCTTACATAAATCAGAGATACCTTTAATTTGGTGAGTCCAGAACCAGATTTTTAAAAATTTTGTTGAGTGTCACCATAGTAAAATACAAAAAAGTTACAATTTTTCCCAAAGAAAAATGGTGAGTCTTGGACTCATCTAGAGTTACGAGTATCCCTGATAAATAGAAGTAATGTTAATTGTAAGAGCTGTATATGATGAGGTTTAGAACAGATTATAGGTTTCATTGTCACTGTATTGTGTGTTTTGTATCATCTCAATGTATTTCATTTTTATATATGTTCATATTCATCATTGTAAAAGTATTAAACTGACTTCCTGTAAAATATACTTTGTTTACACATTCATATTTTTCAAAATATTTTTAAAATGTTTTTTGCAACAACAAAAAAAGAAAGTTAACCTTTTTTTTTAAATTTGTTTTCATATTTATTGAATTATTATTTTCTGGGTATTGTGAATAAAAATAGTACGGTATTATCATTCATGGAAGAGCATACAATGAACTGATGTAGAAATATACAACAATTTTGGACCTGTCGTTAGACATGTTAGAAATCATGATGATTGCTTGCACTCTTTACAAAAAACAATCATTTGTTTTGATTTCACTGTTTCTTTTTACCCAGCACCTTTGAAAGTATATTTGAACCAGTTCCACTCAGTCAAATCAGGCAAGCCTTATATTATAGACCTGATGAAAATAACAATATGTAGGGCAAACTGTTTTTTTTTTAATATTAAATATTGAGAAGTGCTGGTAATAAAATTCAAGTTAAACATGATGGTTCTTAGTGTTTCATTTATAAAATCTGGAGTTAATTTCTGCATATTGCAGTAACACAGGTTACTTAAAACAATGTGATGTATGAGAGCTTAGTAACAGTAATGATTACTGAAATGTCACAGAGGTTACCAACTTTCCATCTAAAACTGTCTTGTATAATAGTGAGAACAGTAAATCTATAAAATTCCAACAACCAGGGTGGACTTGTGAATCCCCTACTCCTAGGAATGTGATTGGACTGAAGTCAAGTTCAAAGGGACTTCTCAGTTGGTTTAAAAAAAATCAAAGCAAACTTTGAAGATTTTATAGTGAAATTTTTACATCGAATAACTGGTATTATGCAAATACATTTTTAAAAAATTTCCCTCATCATGAACTCAACAGGGTTATATAAGTACTACTTTAAATACCAAAGAAATATATTTGAACAATACAGCAAAACTCACTTCGCCTGTCATTTTAGCCCACCTGACCTGAAGCTTTTAAAATCAATTTGACAGTCTTAGTCTACAATAACAGAAAGAACATTAGGCCACAGTCACTGACTCCAGGTTCATCTTCACCTCAGCTGTTTTATAGTAGCTAACATTTATACCAAAAAAAAATTCTGAATATGAACAATGGGTGACAAAGAATTGGAGTTGAAATTGCTGTTCCAAAAAAGAGGTGTTCTGTTAATTTACCATAAGTTGGAACTGCCTCATTTATAATCTTAACACTGCATGTTAAGATTGCAATCATACTTCTAATTCATTTATATATAGTTGCTAGATAATTTCCAAATTATAATTCTGAGTCTTCCAGGAAATTTACCAAACATGGAATTGTATCCATACAATTCGTAAAGTATCTATGATAGTTTCTGAGAAAACAAAAATTGAAACATAATTTTTAATAAAAACAACCATTTTCAAGGTCATCAAAATTTGACCATATGGCATTTATTAAATATGCATGCTAAAAACATTTCAGGCCAGTGTTATTTCCATATCTATTACTGTTTATAAGAAAACAAAAACTGGGACATTTGTTGTACTATATACTATTTTGAGAAAGGAATAACTAAGATCTATCTTTCAGTAAAAAGTGGAATTTTTGCAAGTCTAAAACTGGTTCTCAAGAGTGACATTGACGTCAAGGTGATCTAACGTTGCACCCATAACATGCATGTTATTCCATGCAAAATGATAACCAGTTTCATTTAGGTAACTACCATGGCTCCTTAGAAAGCAACTTGACTAGATAGTGGAGCATCGCACATTCCTACACTCTATGTCTGTTTTCATATTCTAAAACAGATGTTCCCCCTTCAAAGTTCTGACACAAAGACCAAATCTGGAATCATTTGGAAAAAACATTAAAAAATCCGATAAAATACTACTGAAAGCTCCATTGAGAGGATTCTAAGGAAACAAAAAACCAATGAAAATTAATTTGCTTTTGACCCCCTTGTTTAAAAAAATATGTAAATGCTATAGAAAATGCTTATTATACCTATTTCAGAAGGAATTATTTGAAACTAATCCCACCAAAATCAGACGAGAAATAGAAAAGTTTCCAAAAATTGGGCATTGCCATTTTTCCAACCTATCTCAATAATGGTAAGAGAGGAGTCAAGGCGCATTTGGCTCATTAAGTTGGCTGCCATGGAGAATGCAAATTAATACCAGACAAGTATATTAAAATAAAAGAAAACTCCTTTTAGTCCTTCCCCTAAAATTGAGTGGGGCTAGATCACCCAAATAAATAAGTACCAAAATTTAAGCTCCCGAATATTAAAAAGAATCGGTTAAATAGAACAAAAGTTATCGTGCAGACAACTGTCTAAGACACCAATGATGATGACAGCACCACATCATAATACAATTGTAATTTCCATATGACCGAAAAAAAATTCGCTAATTTTGATGCAAGTTCTCTATTTCTTGTCCAATTTTGAACTTCCGGTTCCGGTTCCGGTCGCCATAGTGCAGGTAGTGAATTTGCTGCTCAGTGAAAATCCATCTTAATCTGTGTGTTTGCCGAATGCTTGGATATTTGGTTTTGGGTTTAATGTATTTTATTGGTTTGGAAATCTAAGCTTTCGACATTATTTTTCACACTGATGGATTTAGTGATCATTTGCAGTTGTCATTTGGGCGCAAGCCTATTGCACATAATGGTGACCGTGAACTTATTTTATGGGTGCCATTTGTAAACATTCCATGTATTTGGATGTTTTCAGACCTCTCTTTTTCAACTGATGTCTGTGGGTTTTGGCTGTTCCCCAGATGGCACGGGTGGTTTCTTTCCGAGGCTCTGTCGGGGACAGAGTTTTCGGCTTTCCTCCACCATTTAATACAGCTAGGTGTCATGGGCTGGATATCGGTAAGGATATGCTCGTTGTCCTAACCAGTTCCCGCTCACTGCCTTGATAATTGTCCGGCATCCGGGGTACCTTGCCTGGGTTTACTTTGTCCTTTGTAAATATTTCCCTGGTGTTTGGTTTGGTGTATTTGGGGCTGGTAACTTTGGAATTAAGACCCGACGCATCAGGTAGGGGGGCTGGCTAGGCTGACACTACAGTAATCCGTGCCGATACGGAATGCCTTTGCCACTTTGAGCACGTCACTCGTATATGACGGTTGTCCAAAGTGGACGGTAAAGATTTGCATACAGATACAGATGGGACTATTATAATATATATAACTAATATAACTATTGAGGACCTATATGACCACTGGAACACTAGGTTTGTTAAATGTGTGTTGGAATACTATCCAAATTTAAACCTTTGTTTTAGAGCGGATAATATAACCACAAACGTTAAACTTTATTTAGAATGTGAATAACTCGACACATTCGCCAATGCACGACTGAAGGACGGCCATGGCATGAACTGCACCTACAACTGCATACCAAACATTAAGGACTTCCTCCGAAATAATTACTGACGTTGGTTGAAGGGACTTGCTCATGAAATGACGGACTGCAGACTAAATATCGAGGGTACTAAAACATGGTAAAATACGCTTCACACAATGAACTTTAGTGAGTGATCAGACATGCATAGATGAGGAAGCGGGGTCATGAAATGTGTGGGCATTCGTAGAGACCGATTCAATCACAAGCTGCTGAATGTGGCAACCTTATAATAAATGTAAACGGACGGAAACAGTATCACTATATCTCGTCTTCTCAGCAATGCTATTAAACTATTAGTTCTCAGCAACTTTTTATTGAAATAACAAAAACACTTCAGCATTCAACAAGGTTGTTTGCAAACCAATTGGTAAATGAAGTCTGTATCACAGATTATCCGCAGTGCCTGACGACTGAATTAATCCTTTCCTGTATAAAGGGTTGCTTATTTGTCTGTTGACAGTTTAGAACTTTTATCTATACACTTCCGGAACTCTGTCACTTCTTTCTGACATTTCCTCCAATCCTGTTTTTCTGCCATGCACTCCTGCAACATGTATAAAATTTTCTCAAAGACAATCTATAAATGTACTATAAACATGCTAACATATCCCTTTGTAATATTTTACATGAATAAAGTACCAATATTCGCCAATGCAGCCGCTGAAGAACACAGGTTGAAAATTATTTTTTGCTTTAAAAGCGTTTGGTAACATTTGCCTGTCAAAATAACTATTTTAGGTACTAGAAAAATTTTCGTTAATCAGAACACTGCTGTATGACGAGATCGGGTATGGCAAGAACGGGCCATCCGCTGGTACAGAAAAAAAATCTGTTAAGGATTTTCACAATTATCTTCTGTATAATAGTTAGTACAGGTGAAGACAAATCTGACTTTTGACATGTCAATGTCTCTGGGACAAGACCTTACTTGCACAATCATCCTTTCTTTTCTATAATTTACTTATAAGTAACATTTCGAAAATTTTCATTTTTCATATCGTCGGTTTCGAATCCCGACCGGGTCAAACCAAAGACATTAAAATTGGTATTTTCTATTTCTCCACAAAGCAAGCAGCATTTAGGAGGCTCTGCCCATAGTCAAAATAATTTGTCTGGGTAAAGTGACATGTCTTCCTGCGGACTGTTGCTTTCGTGAGTTAGCACGTTAAAAATCCGTCTCAGCGTGTCGGTCTAGTACAAAGCAGGGTTAACTCATTATCACTCATTATATGTTATATATTAATATGAATATGCATTAAATATATACCGCAACATGTTAAGCAACATTCAATCAATCAATAAACACTTTACAAGGGAGGATCCAGGATTTTGTCTTGGGCATGAAGTGTAAAAATTGACAGATTTTTTATTGTTTTCTCCAATACGAATTCTTGTACCTTTCAGCTCAGGGGAGCATATGAACCAGAACCTGCATATGAACTTCACTTATTGGCATTCGAAAACTTTGTACAGTAGCGGAAAATTTTATGATGAAAAAACGTATGTAGTTGATCGTGTCTTTCTGGCAATTATTTCCTTTTCTTTTTTATATAGTGTTAAAGATTATTTATTTCTTGTGCTGTGTGGAGATCTTAAAAACATTCCCCGTGCATGATTTGTAAGAAATATACCTTCCCGAAAGACTTCAGGAGTAGAGGAAATGAGACCGAAAATGGGGTCATATAATGTCACGTGACCGGAAGAGGAAGTTATGTGATCGGAAGTATACAGGCACGCGCGGGATGATGTGATTTTGCGCCTTATTACTTAATATCCTTAGCGGCCTTCGTAAAAAAGAACGTAACTCTATTTCTTTGCTGTTATAAGGGACATTCATTATACTTGATCGGTGGTCAGGGTTACAACGTTTTGTGATGAAAGACCAGCTGGTTGGTGCCTTGGAAGTGGCAAACCGCGTCATAGTTTATTTGAAGACCATGTAAGCCGAGTGGCCTCTCATTTTCAAGAACATCGGCATATCTAAAGACGATATCGGTGACCATATGAGGAATGTTGGATTATTAGCCAGCCTCGAAGAAGTTTGCTTTGTTGTATGTTTGGCGAGAAGATCATAACTTCCCCGCTATTTAAATGGTATGTGGAGTACGGCCGTAGAGTGACCAAGATACACCAAGTGGTGGAATGTACACCATCGACCACCTTCGAGGCGTTTGATGAAAAGGTCAGTAATTCCAGGAGAGCAGGGATTCCTACAGACATGGCATCGACAACATGTCCTCTATGTTAAGTCAAGTTTTCAAGGAGTGATATCATGAACGGCTACATGCGAAGTAAACATACCGAGAAAACAAATATCTCAAATCTGTTTGAAGTAAGAGATCACCTACAACAGGATCAAGATATCGAACAGAAGAATCTTTATCCCACTGCAGAGAAACAGTATCTTACGACTGACCAGGATATACCGTTCCATATTTACCCTACAAAAGATCCCTTATTTGTGTTTTCGGACACACTCGATCCAGATCACTTCATAACTTGGTTCTATTCTTTTACCGAACCAACGGCATGTGAAATATCGATGTTTGTCGAAAGATTCGAGACCAACATTTAACAGATGAAGAGTCCTATGCCCATCCTAAAACGTGGTGTTATGGTGAATACCATATCCTGTATGTGTAACATATGACTTCTTTCCACCACAAACAATCTTTCCGGTTGAATATATTTCCCTAGAATATAATTTCCCGTACTTATCTACAGTAGGGAATTCAGGTCGACGTAATAAGGTGCACTAGTGTTTTTAACAACTAGTTAGAAATCAACAAGTAATTCAGAAACTTTACACTGAATCCACGCTTACATTGTAAAGATGGAGTGTATTTCGTCCGAGGGCATTTTGACATTAAGAGAGATGGCGCTATATTCATCAGACCAAGAGGACACCTGGTGCTGGAGAACAACAACAAATTCTTCTTCAGAGCGATGGGCCATACCAAAAGCCAAGTCACCAATGTGTCCAAAACCCATGACCCAATGTCAACACATATTTGTTCCTCATAACAGAAGTTCCTTGGAAAGAACTTTTATTATAGATCTTTTTATGGTAATTATTTTTACAAACATTTATTATATACGGTTAAATCCAGAGGAACTTTTATTATGTAATATTTGTTCTTTTGCGGACTTCCATTAAAGAGGAACTCATGGAGCATGACACCAACACAAGTGTGTTCCTATTAAAGACCGATCCAAGAGGTCATTTGTTGAGATGGAGTCGCAGTATTACGATCCACATATACCTGGTAGTTATGGAGGTCTGTGTAAATTCAGACCCAAAATCTATACAAAACTAGAGGTTCAAAATGCTGAGTCTGTATCGCTTATCTGACAATGGGCCAATCAGAAACATACATCACATGGCCATTAGTGGGCATTAATGCTGTTTAACTTTGAAAAGGATCTCCCAAAGATGTTTACAGTTTAATATATTATTTAATTTAGTCAAGAAATATCAAGGAATTTTTTAAGTATCGGTCAATCAGAAACAAGAATCATTAGTTGCAGCTGTGATTTTTCTCTGTTTGAGATAAATAAAGGACCTTGCTTAGGTGCCTCATGCAAATATTGTTCCATTTGGCCAATCATTTTCTGAGGGAAATATATAATTATGTATCAGTCTATCAGAATCAAGAAACAATCATGACTGCCAGATTTTTTTTTCATCAGAACAAAATGAGGAAACTTCATGAAAGGTCCTCCATAAGTGTTTTCTTTCAATCTTGTTACATATGACCAAGTGGTATCAGAAGAGAAGATTTTTTTAAAAACCAACCAATCAGAAACCAGAATTGAGAGTGGTAGCCATGTTTGAAGTCCGATCGGGACGAAACAAGGAAACTTTGTAAAGGACCCCCATATATGCTTCCTGTCAAGTTTGGGACCATTTGGCTTGGTAGTTTCAGGGAAAAGACTTTTTAAAAATCAGTCAATCAGAAACAAGAATTGCATATAGCAGCCAAGTTACTACTCCGATCGGGACGAAACGAGGAATATTTGTTAAGGACCTCCCATAGATGTTTCCTATAAATTTTAGTTCCATTTGGTCTGATTATAGTTTAAAGAAGGAAAAGATTTGTTAAAAATCAATCGGGAACAAGAATTGCCCGTGGCAGTCATGTTTCTAGTCAGGTCGAGACGAAACAAGGAAACGTTGTAAACTGACGACTTCCCATTGATGCTTCATGTAAAGTTTCATTCCATTTGTCTAACGGTTTCGGGGGAGAGGATAAAAATGTAAAAGTTTACAATGAAGACGTCAAGTGACGACAAAATCCCATATGGCCTTTGGCCAGGTGAGCTAAAAAGAAGTCAAATAATGGTTACAGACTAAAGACTTTTATACGCTTTATAAACCGACGAGAAGAAGACTTCCCAGAAGAAAAGTAATTGTGTTTGGTATCGATCACATCATACGTACGGACGGACTGTATTACATGATCCCCCATTTTCGCTTAGCGGGGGATAATAAAAACATGTCGACGTGTATCGACGTGTTGTCCAAATATTCCGATTCGGTTACAAACGGATTGAGGCACGGAATTAACCAACCGAATATACCAGACCTTTCTGAAGAATCATGTTCATTTTTGTGACATGAAACAAAGAAACCAAAGCTACGTCGAATGTTATACAGGACACTCAAGACAATGATGTATAGGAATATGGCGCGCATATTGAAACCTTAACCTACTTGTCGTTTTTAATGACATGGAATGGACATTTTACGCCGAAGAATTGCAGAAAGTCTTCAAAAATGACGACGTGTACAAGATCGAAAAAAAACACCTTGAAATAGAAAAAGAAAGAAAGATAATTTTAATATTTTGTCAAACTACAAAATTATCAATGTTAAATAAATATGGAAAATTTAGGTATACTAATTATGTACATTTCAAGGAGTAACCTCTCATCAGTAGCTTTAGAACCGAAACATAGGATGTCAAAGATTCAAATATACCAAAAGAAGCACTCAAATCCAAACAAATCGAAATGGGAAGCCAAATCCGACGCAGGGACAACTACTAAGTGCATTACTTTTCGAGGCCTTTCCGTATTTTTATTGTTTTAGAATTTTAGCAAATGCAGCAAATTTCTGTAAAACATTGTTTGATAAATTTCATGCAGAAATTGCAGAAAGTCTTCAAAAATGTCGACGTGTACAAGATCGAAAAAAAAACCTTGAAATAGAAAAAGAAAGGAAGATAATTTTAATATTTTGTCAAGTTGTTTGGTTTCCCCGAAGCCTTTTTAGTGTGTACCCAGTAATGTGGTGGACATCGATATGTATACTGGACACACTAACATGATGGACACGGTAAATGTACTTGACAATAATATTTTCTTATAGCCTGCAAAATTGCATTTGTAAACGCTACAAAAATTGCTGCTTGGACTTACTGCGGTTGTATTTTTCTAAATGAATCATTTAGAAAAAAAAATCAAATTCGAATATAAAAATTATTTAACCCTTTATATACTTACGCCACGACCCATCTCTTTCTTTGATACGCCATGATCCATCTCTTTCCTTAATGGTTGATGAATAAGAAAAGAAAAGAGATGGGTCGTGGCTTAAGTGGCTGTTCACTTTCTCATGGATAATAATAATAAACTTTATTTCAAGAGGGTAACTCAATTAGTTTTCACTAATCTAACTTGAGGCCCTCAAAATTACAATACA
>JARWCS010346334.1:0-11281 GCA_034783895.1 Geukensia demissa | reverse complement strand
TTTTTCTTTGCCGCACTGCCAAAGAGCAAGCAGGCGACACACGTCTTCCGAGGAAGACTCAATACTAAGTTTTAATTGGACTGTATACAGATAAATTAAGATCCTTGGACAGTTTTATGAATACAGCTATTTTGCTACTTTAAAAACTCATTAAACTTTATACAAGTACTAAAACATTCTATTCTTTATTTATCCCCCAACCTGCAAAAATAATTTACAGTACATTTTCATTTTTTATCAAGCCAATTTATTGTGAATATGCAAAGGTACTGGTCAGACCAGTGAAAGATGAAAATGAAAAGATATTGGGTAAATGTCCGAGAGACTGCACTCCAAGAGACTGTTTCAGATAAGCAGTAGTAAATGTTCTGGTAATACCTTGACCAATACCTTTAGATAAAGAATTGCAATAAGATTTTATGTAGCTAAGTTTTACAATATCGAAATCCAGACCTTGGTTTAAGGGTCAAGTTATCATAAATGCAAGGAAATGAAATCTCTTTGTTAAGTGCGGTGATTTCTATTGGCTTATTACACATCTGCTTAATACTTTTCTGGTATTATCTCTCAAAAGGTTTTTTCAAACACACAAATGGGCAGTCAGATTTAGTACTGACAAGAGCATGGCCAACAAGATGAAACAACAAACAAACATTGCACACAAAACTAAAGCTGGAGTAACATTACCCCTACAGAAGCTAGAGTGATTTCAGGTGCTCTGGTAATGGTAAGCAATTCCTGCTCCACTAGTGTCACCCATTGTGTTACTCAGTAGTCAAAGCAGGTGTGTAGTTATGTATTCATTGTCATTCCTGAAACTAATCTTTTCTTGAGAAACCCTTGGTTCAGCAGCTTTCTTTTCAGCAGAACTTAGCTGTTTTGGTTTACTAATCAAGAGTGTGTATTTGTTGACAGGAATTTTTTTATTTAGAAATATGTAGTTATCCTTTAATCAGATCTTACTGGAGTTAACTGTTTGTTTTCTGAAAAAAAATATTTACCACAAGAGAATGTAGCATCTAAGCAATTAAAGGATTTAAATGTGATAAAATTATATAAACCAGAAAAATGCTTTTTAGAAGTTTGTATGAATGTAGGATAAATATTGATGGTGAACAAGAGATGTGAATAGATTTTTTAATGCTTGACTGTTTGTAAGGAATTGGAAAAGCTAGCAGATGTATATGAATGAACTGAATTAAGAATTTTAATAAGCAGTTTGCAATCATTTACATATTTTATCTCAATAAAGATATTCCTTTGCTCAGTGTTTAAGTTATTCGGATGATACAAGCACCTGTAGCTTGAATGAATTAACATGTATGATATGTGAATATGTATATGTTTTTGTTGACATTTGTATGATAAGTTTGTCATATTGACATATAAAATTATTAACTTTTGACTTTGATTTTAGTTTAGTACCTATGTAATCATTACATATTGTGAAAAATTCCAGATTTTAATGGATTTACATTGTGGTAGGGGTAACCATTTGGTATGTTGCAAAATGCTATTCGAACATTTAAGTGGTGAGACAGTTTTCATTCCAGGTCACCAAAGTGCGGAAAATACATATGAAATATTGCATGGTAATTCAGGGGTTGGATGAAAAAAAGGTTAGTTTGGAATACTATTTTGCTAAAAATATAAAAAAAACCAAAATACTGCCCCATGTTTTTTGTTAAGATTGGATGAAAATCTAGTTTACTTGGCCTTAAACATCATTATAATTTTGCAAGTTTAAGTGTGCCTATGCCTTAATTAGGATATGTTTTAATGGAACAACATTCATCCATTTATCCATCCAAGTTTTATTCAGTAGAAAAAGATTTGGATTTTGGGTGGTGCATTGTGTTGCTCAGTTTGTAAGTCCTATTGCTAGTGTAAGAGTGTAATTCTTATATACTGTAAATGCAGAAATTAATGTGATGTTTTTATTATTGCGAGTAAATTGGAAACGAAATAATAGGAACTCGCATTTTGACATTTTATAATATATGTAAATGAAACTTTTTCAGAACTCGTGATAATTTGGGTCCCATTTACAGCGGAAAATCACATTTGGCAATAATAAGTGAACACAATAATTTCTGAATTTACAGTTGTAAGAAAAAATGAATGGCTGTCAACTGTCAAGATTGAAGTAAAAGGTATGGTGTGATATACAGTTTGTAATTTTAATGATAGGATACACAATAAGAGGTAGGACCATTCCCTAATTATTTATTCCTGTCTCTATAAGCTCATAGATAATAGATGATAGAATTTTTGATTGGACCAGGGTATACCACTATTGCGCACAGGGTTTTGCCATGCCCATTTGTTAACAGTGGAAAACACAGGTCCTGTCCACTCAATGCCACTATTTTCTGACCAACTTTGTAAACATATTACTTCAGATAAAGTATCTGCCTTAATTCAATATGTAGGGGCAGATCCAGTTCTTTCTTGGATTTCAAAATCAAATTACTAGAATTTATTACGGAATGTTCCAATTAATACCCCTTCATAATTGACATGTGGTTGATTTATTCCAGTATGATCCCAGTCTTTCCCAAATGCCGTAGGTCCGACGGTCCTGACAGGTAAAATATTGGTCGGACCGACAAACTGCGATCTTTTTCCAGACCAAATGTCCGACTTGTTCCGTGACCAGTTCCGATTCTTAATTTTGAATGCATGCGCAGATATGAAAATTATATTCGATTTCCGGTAGAGAAAGTAGCTTGAGAGAATGTTTTTCTCTCAAATTCGTGGAGCGAGCAATCCCTGGGAAATAAAATGTCACTTTGACTTCATCTTTTACAAAAACTTATTAGTAGAAACTTTTCGGTCCGACGAAAAATATTTTGGACAGACAGAACGTATTAGGCTGTCGGTCCGAATGACAGACAGGACCTTAAACAATTTGGCACAGACTGGCCAAGTTATTAACACAAAGGTATATGTTATTAATAAACTGACAAATGCACTACCTTTATTACAAAACTAATGTCTTTGATTTAGGAGTAAACAGTATTGCATTTAAAGATATGCCGGAATCAATCGACAATTTGATGGTCCCAAATTGAGGTTACTGGCAAGGCGATAGCAGAGCCAGTAAACAGATATTTGCAACTATCAAATCTAAACTGATGGCGGCAAATCTTCAAGTGCAATACTGTTAACTCCATTCTAATGAAAATGAATAAAATTGTGTTTAGTCTTTATATTTTTAGTATATGGAATAAATGTCTGCGCCTGTGCAGTTTCTCTGGTGGCATCAAACATGGATTTGATGCCATGAAAATTTGGACCTCATCCAATCAAAATCAACGTTACAAATACTTTTACATTAGAATTAAATATATTTATCACAAAGTTCAATTTTACTTACTTCATTCTCTTTCTTCTAGTTGATATGTGAACTTCAATCAATCATGCTTCTACATGTGTCTAATTATCATGCCTTACACACAAATATCAACATACTCCTGTAAAACAATTACATGCTTTTATTTAATGCATTTAAACAAACAAAAATCATTCCAACTGCACACATCAATATAAAATTAATCAACATCATGCAAGAAGGAGTAAGTACTTTAAAAATATTTGGTCTTTTTTAGCCCAGAAATTTTCCAAAATAAGTTTTTTATGATATGGGCTGAAATATTGCAGTAAAGTACTTTAGAACCAACGTGACAAGTTTTATATTTCTGACATAATTCTGTTTGTTTCCAGTATGCAGTTGTAAATAAAATAATGGTTGCTTTCATGTACATTAAACATGTTAAAGGCAATGTGAAGCTGAAGTTTATAAATGGATTGTAAATTTAAAACAGAGTATTTTACTGCAATCATTAGCAGGTGAAACAATAGGGAGTATAATAACCAGTGAAAAAGTCAACTGTGTCTGGATTCACTCTAATTTCAGCTTATTCAGCAAAGGTTATGCCTAATAAAATATTGAAAAACAACTGTATTTTATTGAAAAGTTCTGTTATTAAATATTATTACTCTTCATGTAAGAATCTTTCATTAGAATTTAAATTCCACTATTTTTACATATTTTTACAAAGGACAGATAGTGTTGATATAATATGCCAATGCATATTAAACGCTTATCCATGTAATATGCCTGTAAATGGCATTCTTTAAAAAATCATGTGATAATTAATGAGCGGGGTTTTCTCACTTTGATTGACAATGAGGTAAACATTCAGAGTAATAATAACAATAATATTGTGTAATCCGTGTAATATGCTAAAATATGTCCCAAGGTTTGAAGGCATAATGCACGACCCGGAGGTATTTTGGCATATTACATGAAAAACACAATATTATTGTAGAAATAATAACGCATATACTAATACATAAAGTCAAAGAATTTTGTAATAAGACCAATTAAGAATGTAATATTTTTTGAGGTGTTCAATGATTTTTGTTATGATGGTCAGTTTTAGAGTAAAATTATTATTCAGACATAACAAAAACAGAAATAATTTGTTTGTTATGTGTATATCTAGGTTATCTAGGTGGAGCTCTAATGAAGCAGTAGAAACTAGACGTGGATAGTGGAGCATCACACATTCTTAACTCAATATCTGTTTTTGGAAATGAGTATATTATAAATTGTAGCAGAAGAATTATGTAAATACTATTCTAACATAATGCTAAAACCAGACGTGGATAGTGGAGCACGACATAATCGTAAACTCAACACAGATGTTTTTCCTTTTATATTTACAATACGAGCATATTGTAAAATTGTAGCAAAGGGTTATGCTTACATTAACAGCCCAAAAAAAAGTTCCGACCCAGATATCAAAAATGGAATTTCTATTCCAAAAGACCACAACGTTGTCGCCTGGTCATGACGCTTTGTCTAATAACGGATATTTTTACCTTAAAGTGAAAGGTCCCGATGAAAACCTAAAGATTTATCTTTGAGGACAAATGTGAAGACTAAACTGACTTATGACATATTGCCCCACAGAGAATTCCCTACCTGCCCTATATTCTATGCCTATGTCACAGAACAAAAAATCTATAAATCTGACATTGACATCAAATAACAAGATCAAACGAGGTTATGAGACGTCTTTCCATGGTTATATATCCATATGCTAAATATGATATGTCTATGTCAAACGTAAAAATGTTGTGGTCTGGACACAAAGCCATGTCAAAAACCTGATCTTTAGGTCAAACCTCAAGGTCAAACTGGGGTATGTAAAAAAATCGTCTCGTGGGGATATAACCGAGTGACACGTATGGTAGGCCTATGTGGTAAAATTAGAAGTAGGTGTCCGGAGACGATGGCATGCAGAATTACACCTTGAGGTCAAAGGTCAAGGTCATACAAGGGTTATGACACATCTTCACATAGGGGTAAACCCATATGGCATATTCAGCCTATTCCAAATTTTTTTTTGTGAACATCCAAAATTCCTTAGTATAGAACCTAATACATAAAAAATCCTATTTTGTAATATCCGGTAAATGCACGGTAGGCGAATCTAGCTCAAGACTAGGTTTCTGTTTTTAGTCATAAATATATAGTAAACTAAATAACCTTTTTATTATTCAAGTCAAGCAATTCCAAAATTTCTAGCGCATTATATACAATGATGTTTTGACTATTTATAGGACTTGTTTTGAAACTTAACTGACATTGCTACTAAAATACGCTTAGCTTTTAATACGATATAATGCGATTGATTGCATATGACAGGTTAACCATCTAATCCCAAAATTTTTTGTTTGAATTTGACCTATGATTAATTTCAATAATGGTTCAAAATTTATATGCTATTATCTCTTTACCTCCTTATATTTTAACAACTCTCTTTTCAAATTTCAATAAAATCAGTGAACAAGTTATTAAAGAGCAGTAATAAGTGATCAACTTCTAAACTTGAAGATGTTACACAAATATAAAAAGTGTTATACTGTAAGCGAAGAAATAAGTTTTTGAGATAAAATACATACAAAATTTTAAAAACATATCGTGCTTTTTGCTATCCAATTTGTACAATGATAGCCCTGATAATTAAAAAAATATTTGTCCTTAACAGAACAAATGGATTAACTTGACGATTTCTGTCTGCCCCTGTGGTATCTTCCTATCAAGAGGATTAGATACTGCAGAGAACAGTTAATGATAAAAAGATTATGCATATTTATACTACTTTAAAGAAAACGAATTGTGACGAATCCTTAAACAGTGTCTTGGAGTACAGGGCTTATTGAATTACAACAGCTGCGTATGTTTAAAATCCAATAACAATGCAGACACCTTGATTTCTTTGAAATGTCATAATATTGCAACTGTTACATAAAAACGAAACTAGTAATATTTCTTATGTTTAATCCATAACTTTTAAGTTTTGAAAATATTATTGATCAGAAAATGCAAATACCCGGAAGTTACTTTGTTCAGATAGATTTAATTCGTTTTTCAGTAAGAATTCCAATTCAAATAATTGCTATAGGTCTATTTAAGTTAATTGTTTAATGCACAGTACTAACATGATAATTTACAAAGTTTAAGGAACTTTTATTATTATGGTTTGATAATAATATAATTTTACAGAGTTTCAGATTAATGAATTTAAGATTTTTTAGACTAGATCTAGACAAGACTTTTTATGACAGAGGTACTTATACGTTGAATGGCCGTGGAGGTTTCTTATTTTCATTGAGAACAGATCTAAATGTAGTTGAATTTGTTCAGTGCAGAGATTTTGGGTGTAGGTTTTCACCATCACCAGTAAGAACATTATTTTTGTTGAAGCATACAGGACAAATTGAGCAAAAATATCAATTATCACAGCATTAACTCTACTTGGTGATTATGACGATTATAACTTCAGATATATATTGATTGGTATACGTGCTCTTCTCCTCAAGACCTTGATAAAAATTTTTATAAATATTTTAAGGTTTAAATATTCCCTTTTTAGAATTTATGATCGCCATCATGAATTTGTTGATCACTATATTTTCAGTGTATTTCAACTAGTTGCGGATCTGTTTCCGGTAATCCAACAATAAAGTTGACCTCTTCTCGTAATGACGTTAACCCGGATTAGATTTAAATGAATAAACGATGGATAACGAACTCGGGACAAGGTGACAGTTACCCTTCCGGAGCACCTGACCTTACTCCTGTTTTGTAAAAGGAGTCCGTGGAGTCCAAGTTCTTTTTTGTTTCTGTTTTTTTGTTGTTTCAAGTTTCTGTTGTCTTTTTGGACTATGTACTTTGGATCTCTCGTATTGTTATTTTACACGTGACTTAGAAAAAAATGCTATGTGCCAACTCGTAGATGAACCAAAAAGAAGTAATACTATCTAGGACCTACTATAATTTAATAACCTACAGCTGTTTGAAAATTTCACCGTCAATGAAAACTTCAGCAATTGTGATCATTATACAATTGCCTTCAAAAGAAACTTTAAAAAACAAGGGCTAACAATATTAAACGAAAAGTATTCCCATATAGCCGTGTTGGTTATGACGGTTTCAACAACGAACCTGGTAATATCAGTGGAATAAAATCTCAGTAATCAATCTGTTTATTAAGAGTGGTACTTTATAATAAACAAACATATTTCGAATGGGTTGACAAATATATTCCATATTAAATAGAAAAACAGGGTAGAAAAATAAACACTCGCTGAATACTACCCCAGTCAAACGTGCTAGGTGAAAGAAGCGTAATTTAAATATTGATTTGACCAAATATGAAGAACATCTATATAAAAAGGGATTCTTTAAATAAAATATAAGCCTATGATCAGTGTAACCTAACCTTAAAATACCAAAAGAAACTCTTTGCGCAAATTTTAAATTAATTTCTGTTTTACGATTAATATGTAACTACTGATGTTACATGATCGTATCTTTTTCCTTTATAAAAATGCCTTCTTTTAGAATTTCAATAAAATCAGAAGTTACCACACATTAGCAAAATGTTCTGAATTTGAGATGTTAAACAAACATAAAAAATCCTCTTAGATATGCTTATACTATAAGCAAGTAGGTGTTAAGTATAAGATATATATAAAATTTTGGAAAACATAGTATTTATTTGGCATTTCACAAATGACAATGGATATCTTCAAACCTTCGTGACCACGGCTCCGTTCCTATACCGATTAACGTTGTGACTAACACTTTTTTGATATTTTTTACACCGGCATTTACTACTAAGTAACATGACTGGTGACACTAGTGGTGCAGGCGTTGCTTACCCTTTCGGAGCACCTGAACTCACCATAATGTTCTGTAGGTTCGTGTTACTATATATTAAGTTTTTAGGGTCCTGTTGTGTGTACTATCTTTTTCTATGGTTTCTTTTTTTACATGGTTTTGTCCGTCTTTTGACTGAACGATTTCTGATTGCCCCTTTAGTGTCTTAGACTTTTCTGCCTAAAATTTCTACATTGACCGCCCTGTCAAAAAATATTTTGCCTCTCTATCATAAATAAATTTCTCCCAGAACATAAAATTTTGCAGTTAATACCAAATGGTAACAGAATCGGAATATTTATAGTAATTTGAAGGGAATATATTGCAAAGAATCCTTAACCAGCTAAGGACTAATGTCTGTATATCCATAACAATATAGACACGTAGATTTCTTCGAAATGTCATGAGATGTACTTCTTCTAAATTCAAACAAAACCAGTGCTATATCAAACATTTAATCCGTTTATTCAGAAAATATAATTGATGAGTTGTAGTCCAGTAAAAGACTTTAACCTTGAAATAATTGCAACAGAAGAAATTTTAGTCTATATCTGTAGTATATATACTAGTACATATTACATACAGGAAAAAGTCCACAAAAATGTTACTTGGGAAAAAAGATTGAAATCAGAATTTCAATTTTTCCATGTATTTTCAATGGAACAGGGGAGATTACTCTTGCAAAATCATGCCGTTTTTTGCATTTTTGGAGTCAATTTTCTCTTATTGTGTGTAAAATATGGTACTTTGATGGAGTCAATAGTTCTTATTTGACTCTTTGTCACATTCTGATTAAAATAATACATAGATTTCCAAAAATATAGCAAGTATTTGTATTTTATTTGTAAGTTATTGGTTTGAAAAAATGCTTATTTTGTAGCATGTGGTACTTCCAAAAAATTAATTTGAAAAATTAATCGCGTTTATATCTGCAAATAATTTAGAAACATCATTTACTTAGTTTAAAATAATTTTTAACCTCAACAAGTTTAAGACAATCTGGATAATTTTCATTAAAATTGAATTATTTAAAGTGTTATGGGGCAAAATGGATAAATGGTATCTTTAATAATTCATGTAATTACTAAATGCAGTCTGTACCTTGAAAATAGATATCAAAACATTAATATAATTGATAAAATTTCCTAATAAACACAAAACAACAACTTTGGCCACAGTTTTTAACAGAAAAAATGAAATTAAGATTTTTTATAAATTTCAATGATTTTGTTATTTCCCTTTTTAAATTCAAAGCGGAAATTTCTTTTGGCTCTTACTTGTTTTACCTGCATCATTTTAGTGGGGATTTATTTTCTGGTGAATCCCTATACTATTCTGTAATTTAAAAAATGTGTTAATTTCTTCTTTTGCAACTAGTTTGTGGTTGAAGTAAAATTTTTGCTAGATTGACTGGATTGATGTAACTACGTTACTTTGTTCAGTCAGTTGTTATTCGTTAGTCAGTAAATTTCAATTCAAGACGTTTCGATAAAATTTCATTCTATGGTATCTTCATCAGTAATGGACGTGTTACCGGTAATAAGTTAACCTCTTCTCGGATTGACGTTAACCTGGATTAGAGTTAAAGGATTCCATGACGGATGCTGCGCGCAGGACAGGGGATTCTTGCACTTCCGGACACGGGTCCTACTCCTTGTTTATATAGGAGTTCGTGAGATTCCTTCCGGATTTTACACTAATTTACACTCTCGATTTTGAGATCTTGATTTGACACTGAATTTAATCGATATTTTGGGCTCCCCGACGGGTGCTGCGCGCAAGACAGGAGACGCGTACCATTCGGGAGCACCTGATCCCACTCTTGATTCGTAAAGGAGTTCGAGGATCCCAAGCATTTTTCTTTTTTTGGTTTTTGCTTTTTATTTTGATTCAAATTTGTCCCGTCTCTTTGGACTATGCACTTTTGATCTTTCACATGCGTATTCTACCCTGGACTTAATGCAGACTACCCACATAATAATCTTAACACTTGTTAAAGACTTGAGTCTTACTGATAAATTTTACATCATTATTGTTTCTGAAACTTGGTTTAATGCACAATATCATTTTAATGAATATAAAAATTATTTAGACTAGTTCGTGATATAAGCGCCATACCAAATTAAGGTACTTGTATCTTGAATGACAATGGAGCTGTCTAATTTTAGTGGTATTTGTTTTTTTTTTTTGGGGGGGGGGGGGGGTTTTTTAGATTTTATTTATTGTCAATAAAAAACATTATTTTTTGGTGTTGCATACACACAACAAATAGAGAAAAAATATTAGGTATCAACCCTGTGTTAACCAATATGTACAAGGACCTGTACTTATGATGTTCTTATTCTGCTTGGTGATTTCAACTTAGCAGACAGATTGGAGTCCTTATTCTTCTCCCCCATGAACATGTCGAAATTTTTGAAAATACTCTATGTACCAACTTATCGGCAAACTAACAAGAGAAAATAATATCTTAGAACTACTATTTACTATAATAACCTAGATGTGCCTGACAATTTCAAAGTCGATGAGAAGATTACTTTTAACGATCAATATAGTATTTCCAATGACACAGTTTTAACCTAGGGCGAACTATTTTCAACGGAACGACTTCTTTTATAGCAACCACGACTTTGACGAATTTAAACTTAAATTTTAACAATGAACTTATATAATATTAACTGGAATTAATAAATCAATTATAAAGCTATTAACGAGCAGTGGAACCTCATAAACAAACATATTTAAAATTTGTAGATAAATACATAATAGGTAGTGGTTCCAAATTAGACACTCCATTGGTTCTAGCTAAAAGGAATTCAAAGATACCAAAGGGGCAAACAGAAATTTTTAGAAGGTAGACAGACAAGATCATGACCAACAGAATGAAACGAAAGACAAATATAAAACACACAACACTTCACTGAAAACTAAAGCTGGAGTAACACGAACCTTACAAAAACCAGGGTGAGTTCAGGTTCTCAGGAAGTGTAGGTAACTCCTGCTCCACTAGTGGCACCCGTCGTATTACTCAGTAGACAAAGC
>JARWCS010346333.1:0-19317 GCA_034783895.1 Geukensia demissa | reverse complement strand
AATAAAATATTGTTTAAAATTTAAAATTTATCTTTCAAACTGTAGATTGTAATTGCTACTCTCATATCACATACGCCTTTGTGCCAGACGACTAATCAACAGAATAAATGGACCTCATCATTAATGAACATATATAAATGTGGATAAACATGTTAATTAATGTAATTTTGCAGTGCTGATATTTTTTGTTTCTTACAGAGATGCGGCGAGAATAAGAAGATGAAGGAATGGTTACAGAAGCAGGTTTATCTCTCTCCTCTTCAACATTTTCAACAACAACAAAATAGGAGAATTGTGAGGCGCTTACAAAAGATTACTCAGTTGTTGCAACGTTCCACCGGATTAGCCCACAATTTAATTTGTTACATGTGACTGCCTTGTTATGTTTAGTAACCTTACGACCAATCAAAAATCCCGATACAGTCCAAAAAGCTAATGCAATGAAAAGCACATTACAAAATAAAATCATCTGAAGTAAATAAAAAATATACACTAGAAATAAAATGTAAGAATGGTGAACACTACATATTTTGTTCCGTATATTATAATAACGCATATGTATATTGCACCATGTTCCATGCAAATCTGTTGCTCTAGTTCAAAAGATCGTTTCTGCTGTAGTAGTAATAGTCATCTCCAGCAGCCTCTGTAAACATGGAGTTTAACCGTTCTTTGATTTGCGCAAAACCTGAACGTTTCCGCGGATCATAGTGCCAACACTTGAGCATGACTGCATAAAAACTGTAAATAAAATGATACAAAAGCAATGTTCCTGTCAATGGTTTTTCTGACATCTTCTTCTTGCTGTTTTCAATGAATTTGTGTTTAAATTTCATTTGTAAATTTCTATATATCAATTCCTGGATTTTGGGTTGGATTAGAGTTAACCATGCTACGCTTGTTTGGTCCTTAGCTTGACGTCTTTTGTTAATATAAGCGTGTTTATGTTCCATTCCCGGTCTATCGAAGATAATTATTACGAATGTCAAACCGTGTGTAATTTGGTAAAGAAATGAAAAAATACAAATGCTGAATGTTGTAAATAAATATTAACTGATTATATTTGTAGAATTTTATTGTTTGTATTACAATTTGCAGAAATTCCTAGAATCCTGATTGGTATTTTAATAAAGTTCTCATTACATAGACTGATACTGCAGGATATAAGAATATTTATATTTATATTTCTTATAAGTTATAAATCTTACGCATCATCACAGTATTCCGGTTTCTTCATCTTGTAACCTTGTCTGATTTTTCCAAGAACATCTCTACCTTGTATGTCGGGGTATGGAGTTTCACCTGCAATAAAATTAACGTGGTAATTGACCAAAAATACAAATATTGAAGTATTGAATAAAAAAAGGGCTTCAGTTTACGTATACGTAATAAATTGTCTTCTGTTCAGCCTTCAAAGGTTTGAATATATATACAAGTTTACCAATGTTGAATAAGCATGGGGAAATAGAGTAGGCTATTTGAACATTTCAAGGAATAACCTCCCATCAGTTGCATTAGCACCAAAACATAGGAAGTTCCCGATCCACACATAGTATATAAACCTATAAAAGGTGCTCAAATCTTAACAAATCGAAATAGGAAGCAAAATCTGACGGCTGGGACAACTACTAAGTGCAATACGTTTTGACGACTTTCCGCATTTTCAATGCTTTAGAATTAAAACAAATGAAGGAAATTTCTTTAAAACAATATTTGATGAATTTCATGTCATACAAGTCTGACAATTGAGCTGGTGAATAGCAGAGGAGACCTATGGTCCAACACCAGAGGTATTGAACCTGTGCTTTTAAAATTTCATTCAAGAATGATATGACAAAATCAAAGTATGTGACGAGTTTGGAGGAAGTAGCTCATCCAACGCAAATGTAAGGTGCCTGACTACGCAGTTGTTATAACCTAGGTTAAGAAATCTCACACATTTTTATTGTACAACAATCGAAATAGGCCAACTTACTTCATCGAAATGTTGATGTCATATTTACCAATAGTGGGCGTAATCCTTTATTTTGAAGATTAAAATTCAAAACTTGATATTGAATAAGTGTGTAGCTAATTGTTCATTTTTGCTGATCTTCTTATTTTTGCCCTCAAGCGTGTTTGATAAATTTAGCAACATGCTTTGCAAGAAAATATATTTGGCTTTTAAATATTTGTTATAATTGTATGCTAGAGCGTGTCTTTTTGCATATATCCCATATTTATTCTTTTAAATACTAGCGTCTCATCAGTATAGGAAATAAATAAAACGTATGTCTTCTAATACATCATTTGTCACTTTTGACTAGATCGAGAAACTTTTCAGACGCAGAAAGACATTTTTAAGAAGATGTCTTATTTTCATAGTTTTCATGCCTAAATTTGTAAACTAATCGATAGGATATTCTTCTATAAAGATCCCGTTAAATACGTTTTTACTACCACCCCAAATATTCATGGACTTTTCTACTTCTATCTTACCAAGAGAAAACGTCTCCCACATGACAATTCCAAAGGACCAGACGTCACTAAGTTCATTTGCATTTTTAGTCGACTTCATACATTCCGGAGCCATCCATCTAATGGGAATTCTCTCAGCAACCTACAGAGGACATCATACTGTTTGAACAACGTCCATTCAAAACTGTGTTCATTAGCTTAATGCCGAGATAATCAAAATAAAGTCAATCAGTTTAATGAAACAATTGCTGCAATAACTACTTTAGTATAAACCATTTGAGATGTTTATGGATATTTATTGCGTCATCAACAAGGGATTGGACACGTCGCACAGGTTATAACAACTTATTTGTGTCATTTTCCTATTAATATTTCTTTACCAATCTTTTCATTCATTTTAACTCTATGCCAACTTTGACTCAATTGATCCTTAAAATGAAAAAAAAAGAAAGACATATTGTATAAATATTATGTCGAATTGCAAACTCGTTCACTTTTAAGTGGCAAATAAATCTAATAAAATAATTGCGTTTGGACTTTGTATCACTTTGCGATACTCTTTCCTTGAAATTACCGATGCATTATCTGTTTCAGTATTAGGATCTGGACCAAATCCGCCAATCTTAGGTTCATACTGGCCATCTAACAGAATGTTCCTTGCAGCTAAGCGTCTATGAACAACCTTTAATACAAGGAATTCAAATGTTTTAATTACATAGAATTAAGCATTCAGCTTTTTTCCACACCTACTTAACTAAATATAAAAATATAAAAAAATCTCTTTTTGAAGAAAGGAAGGAAAAACCTTAAACCGAGATGTATTTTTTTTAAATTCGTCGAATAAAAAAATGCGTAATTTGAAACCAGTGTGACATTTCAAAATGCATGAATATCCGAGAAGCCGAGAAGACACTTAGCGATCGAACTGGACAATTAAAAAATATGTCAGGCAAGTGGAACGACACGACCGGACGAGGCATAAATTACAACACAAACAACTGAAAAACAGAGATAGGCCTTAATGTAATGGGTAATATTTGGAGACATAAATATCTCATTTGAACATTAAAAATTATACAAATGATTACGTACATATCCTTTTACAAAATAGGCGTATAATAAAGATTAAATCTCCAAGATTTGTATTCGAATTTTATCTTCGATAGGTTCGACTCAACTTAAACACCATTTATTAAATAATGGAATATTCCACTGTCTTATTCGATATTGGACATGTATATTAGATTTTAAAATTTGGCATATTTTTTCTTAAAATGACATACGTTTTTACAAATAGCGTAACATCGTGACTTTTAGTCTCTTAAAATCTGGATATTTAGGTTATCAACACGAAATGGCAGAAATATTGCCAAGGCGGCGTAAAAATCACATCAGTAATTAATATTTACAAAAACATCCCCGTTTTTTTGGTTGGTCGGTGTCTTTTATTTGTGATTCTTAGTTTTCTACACAACAGTTGCCTTCTCCGTCTTGTTCATCAAATTTGCCCACTGAGATTTCGTTTGCTTTCTATTCAAAACATTTTTAAAAACATTAAATTTACCTTTTGAACGAAATAAAATAAACCATTTATTACTTTTGATTTATAAAACATTGAATCACATTTGTTTTAGACCGATTTTATACCTCTCGTGACGCTAAATAATCCATTCCATGGCAAATACCAAATATAATTCTACAAAGTCTTTCATCCAAATCAACAGTAGCTTGAGATCTCGATTTTTCCAGGAAGTCCTTTAAGACACCTTGTTCGCAGTATTCAAGCAGCATCATTGGACCACCTGAGCGAAATATATTCTTCTTACATACATGTAATATTTAATTTTAAAAAACCTGTAATTAATCAAAAGAACACACTGTGTTTATTGTTGTGATTTCCGTGGTGCAATTTGAATAGAGGAGTTGCCAATTACCGACTTTGTTTTAGTTCTTAAAAAAAATTCACTCAAAGTGAAGTAATTCAATAGAAAATGAGACCACGTCATACCGGACCAAGTTGTCAAATTTGGCGACCAAACACTTATTAAATGGCATTTGATATCTATAAAAATGTCAAACTAATGGACACAATAATCATGTAAAAGATCATACTATTCCAACCCGTTTCACCAAAAATGAAGGCTAAAACCAAGATAAATTATTTTTGCATTGGTTGGTTTGTATTGGAAATCGCTGACTTTGTCCGATCTAGAGTTGCCTCTCTTATTAAAAGCGTGTAATATCTAGAGTCAAATTCGGGAACCCGTTTTAATCGACAAATGGACTTTTAGATCTTATCTAATCACTTAAAGCTTTTATAGCCACTGCTTCGAATAGGTCAAATAACACTATTAAATGATAAATTTCAACGGCTTAACAAAATTTTCGCAGGTTGGTGGCAAATGGACCATAAGAACGAAAACGATTGACAACCAGCAACACTTTCAATATTTACTTTATCAAAATTCATCTGCTTACAAAGAGCTTTTCTTTATAACTTTCATTAGATACGACAGGGTCCAAAACAAAGTGCTCACGGTTAAGTAACAATCATTGAACACCACCCGGTTGAATGAACCTAAAGTCCATTGTAACGTCTTATGGTATTAGTTCGGAACCTAGAAATTTCTGGGGCAAATACTTATTTTTTGAGTGTTTAGCTTAAAACAAACATTGAACCGTAGGTCTTAAACCTTGGATTATACTTTAACATATACAGTTTTCAAACATTTGTAGGAAACACATCGGTTTTAAATTTTGGAATATAAATAATATTTCAATAGGAGTCTGGCAAAACATATAATGGATGTTTGCTTTTAATAATAAAAAATCTACTAGTATATTTGTACAAAAATTATGGTACCTCTTGGATATTTTTCATTACTTCTACTTGAAAATATATCTGTATTGTGTATTTGATTCAGCGGCACTACCAATTCACATTGTTATATACCCTTTTCTCCTACATGTTTGTAGGATGAATAGAATAAACTTACGAATCTCATCTTCTACGCTCCCAATAAAATCCAACACATTCTTGTGATGACCAACTTTTGAACCATAAAAATTGATCTTTGCCCTCATTTTCACGATTGCTTCTTCGTTTTCATCTTCTAGATAATATAACACAAATATGATTCTTTATATAGAGTTATATATAACTTATTTGCATGAGTGACAGACTTTCAGGTCTCGACAAACTGTTCGTTTTTGATACTTTTTACCCCTGTTTTGTCTTCTGCATCGGCAAACAACAGCCGCTGTAGCTTATTTTATGTATTTGCCGTATTCATCAAATTAATATCAAATAAAGTAACATTTTTTGTTATGAAATGATTAAGGAACTAAAAATATTCTGAATAAAAAAGTTATTAACTTAACATGAAATTTACACTTTGAAACAAATAGATTGATATAAAGAAAATAATAATAACACCTTATTTTCCTTTAGTCATTTCCGGTTTTTGATCGGTGGTTAATTAAGAAATTCCGATTTGCAGAAAGATCACTCCAACCCAAACCATCATTTTATACATTTCGTTGTTGGTTTTCCAAAGATCCACATTAAAACTTGCAAGTAAGCCAATATGTAAATTAATCAGGGCGTTGTCGGTAGTTCGACATTACTGTAGGGACAGCTGAGGAAACACTTAAAATATACCGAATAAATAACAAATATTTCCTAATAAAGATTCCAAAAATGCATGTTTGGTGTATAATTAGACCTGAATTTAAAAAAACGAATGTTTTATCCTAAAAGGTTTGACTTTATCAGATGTCGCCCGATATATGTTTCTGCGCGCTCTTTAAATAGTATAGTTTTTATAAAATGTACAAGTAATTCAATTTTTTATGCTGAAACGAAAAAGTAACCGAATTTGCCGCATGTCCCACATTTTATAGATATTTGAGTCACTCCTCCTTTTTAACAAATTACACTTCAAAACAAATACGTATTTCAAAACAGATTGAAAAGTTAAAACAGTTTTAAATGTATTTCTTTATTTAGGACAATGAATTAACGGCATCTATGACACATAAGATAATACAATTCGGGTGTGTTTTAAAAACCGGTTATATTATTTGAATAAGATTACAACATTCGTCACATCATCATTCATATCACAACTGTATTATTTCCTAGGATGCTACCATGACTATTGAAATCTGTATCAGTTATAAATTATGTTTGTAAAAGTGACATAGAATTACTTGTTTTATGAACAATTTGAAATCAAAATTTACTAAAGAAATGAGCTACACATACTTCTCATAATGAAAATTATAAATGTTAAGCAAATATGATATCACATGTCCTACAGTTTTTATATTTCTTCTTCCCTGAACTAATGTGATAATAATTGCACCTTAACAATCTAACAATTCGTAAATTAACATAGTTTTACAACAATGCCTATATATATATTAATTAAAGAGAGATAATTTAGTATAATTCATTTCTACTGGGGCAAGAACGGGAGGGTGGCTATTTTTTGCTTTTTTTAGCTTAGAATTTTGATGAAAACAGGAATTACTCGAAATGTATACACCATATGAAGGGGTTAAAGACATATCTCTGTCAAGAAAATGAAGGTTTACTAGGGGAAAGAAAAATCGTCCCTTTTAGAAAAAAAAATTCGACCCCGAGAGCAGCCGGTGTATAGAAATAGGGTGTTCTGATTTCCTGCCTGTAGGTAAAACGCCTTCTAAAGGGACACCCGCTGGTTGGGCGGGATGTATAAAAACTCGACCACCCCGATGGTAACCGGGGTTAAGAAATATTATTCTATTCGGTATGTATAAATTTTAATCTCGGATGGAAATGTTATCGCTTTGACCCATGTTTAGAGAATGCCACGCTCTGAGCACGTTAAAGATCTATACATTTGCAACAGCTCGTAATGAGCGGTTCGTAGTTGGCCAGTTTTCGACTCTACCCAAACAGTCCAAATCTGGCATTATTTGTCTAGAAAATTCCCTGGCTGGACCCAAACCCACCCCATTTATGATTTATTTTTGTCCTTTTAAATTGTCTGATTATTGTAGTTTAACAACCTTATCCAAAAAGGATTATGAACATGATGTTATTAATTCATGAACTATATACTTTTTGTAGTTATTTTGAATTTTTGCCAAAAACTGTGATTAACACCAAAAACCAGCATGAGGGAATCTTGTATACTTAACACGAATCCATGCGGGAAAGCATTTTCCGTCAATAATTTCAATAAATACAGTAAAAATACTTTTTGGACAGCTTATGCTTATAAGAATATAAAACTAGAGTCTTCAATGAGGCAGAAAGCAACAGGCATCAATGAATACCCCGGGGGGGGGGGGGGGCGACGTATAGAAAAAGGCCATTCGGTTTCTCCGCCTGCAGGTAGAACCCCCTCGAACGCGAAAGAATAGGCACTAGGTATATCGGTCCTTCGGACACTATTCCTTAAAACTGGGCGCCCCTAGTTTTGGCGGGTTGAATAAATACACAATCCGTCCAAGGGAGACGTTAAAGACGCATTTTGTTTAGGAAATGTGACGTTCTAAGCACGTAAAAGACCCCTTGTAAAAGCTCGTTTTGAGAAGCCAGTAGGTGGCCAGTTACAAGGCTAAATCTACCGCCCTTATCCAAATAAATAAATGGCTCAAAGAATTACCGAAAATGTAAATTTTAATAGCGATCACATATGATTCGATGACTCCTCGACTAGCATAGAGAATTTATTACATATTTTTAACAGACGTAGTTTAAATCCATTTGAAAATACCAGTAGGTGGTAAATAAAATCCTACCTATTAGAGTTTTTGCAACACATGTTTTTTCTTCTGTTTGACTATAATATTTTGCCAAATAAATTATGGCGAATCGTCCTCTTGCGATCTCACTTTCGAGTGCTACGTCTTTTCTTGATATTGTCCAATTTTGTACTGCAATCATATCCATTCCGCCGTAAAAATAAATATCGTCATCTTCCTTTGATGCAACTGCTCTGTTCTATAATCAGTAATATTGCAAAATCTAGATTAATGAAGCTGTACTAAAATGTAATGTAATACATACGTTAACATATTTTGAAAGGAAGATTAAGGAAACCCTACCACATAAAGCACAGCAAACAACTTTTATGATTTTCAACTTCGTTATGCATATGTAAACTACAGAAATTATAGATAAATGTATCACAATATATATCAAAATCAATTTGATGCACTGTATGGTCATTACGTTGATTGACAACTGGTAGCAGTGCTCGAAGGTTAAAATACAGTGACAATTAATAAACACACATCAGAACCCAAAACAATCTAAACAGGGGTCCAAACAAAGTTAAGGGTTACCTCTGCATCAGAAGGAAGAGTCTTAGCAATTCATGATATTTTTGTAAAATTTTGGAATTTCGGGAATGCTTCCCGTCAAATATTTTCTTATAATGTAATGTTAAATTTCAGTTTGTAGAAATGAACGGATGGGGAAAAGTTCGGGTAATAAATTCTTAGTTAAGAACAATTATCGCAGGATCAACTTCACGTAAAAGCATTATAAGAATGTTCCGTATTTAGAAAGAAAGGCTCAAACAAATAGGTCAGATAATTCCTCAAGTCTTGTGGCAGGTCAGATGTCAAGCCAAATATTTGTCTCGTGGCAGGTCAGATGTCAAGCCAAATAATTGTCTTGTGGCAGGTCAGATGTCAAGCCAAATAGTTATGTCCGTTGCTTAAAATATGGATTATTAGAAAGAATAATTTTTCATTCGACTTTAGGAATAACATACAAACAACACCAGTATGATAATAACCAATGAATGAGTGCTGCTTACCGTCCAGTGGCAAATTTGTCAAGCATATGCAAGACGAGACGAAGAGAATGAGCCCTGTTTTATACTAGTCAGACATGTTTGCTGGTTTTTGTTATGTGTTTGCCCAGAAGATTTAATTATACGTCTCCCATGGCGGAAGAAATATTCTGATTTCTAGGCACCGGTTATTGCTCTAGTTCCTTTCAACCTCTACACAAGGACACAAGCTTGCAAGCTCTTCAATGTTTCCTTGCCATCAACGTTTTTCATGTACTACGGAGTCCGATTGTGACGTCATTTTTGGTGCATTGAGAACTATTTTGGTTCTGAAATGACGCAATTTAACGTCTGTAACTTCATAAAAGTTAGATATGTTTCATGAAGCAACAATTGCCACTCAAAATACGAAGATATATAATTTTTTTAGTTTTTGCCTTTAAAATTTCATTCAAAATAATATCATAAATATTCTTCCGCGTGCGCATTGATAATGACAAGATTCTTGTCATTGTGAAAGGGCTGAATGCAGGGTAATTATCCCGCAGTCTGAAAGCGGAGCGGATATGACCCTGAAACGGAGGATGAGTTTCTTTATGTTGTGTACATAGTGGTGGAAAATCATAAAATACTAAACCAATAATATAATCTTTGATTGACTTGAACAAATGAACACTCGACCTACCTCTAGTCTACATGCTACCACAATATCGGGGTGCTAAAATCATCAAAGATCAAATAAAACATCATGATCATGAACAAGAAAATAAGCACTTACGTTGTAGCCACTGTTTATTTCACGAACTTTTATAGTATTTCTAATCGTACGAATGCCAGATGTCACCCTGCGCTTTGCTGGCTGTAATCGGCCCGTTCTACCAAGGATAAACATGACAACGACAGCCAATATTAACAGAAATATTAATCCTGAAATACAAAAATGAAAACTTTTACAAGAAAATTCAGCAATTACCTGCTATGCATAAAGGACCACACTACTGTGCTGGTGGGACATCTTTTTTCTTTAAAAGAAGATTAAACAAAACCAAGAAATGATAACAACAAAAACAAAGTGGATGCAAATGCGATTAACAGGAAATAAAAAACACAGCATTACATCACGTGATCGAAAACTACCTATTGACTTGGTCTTTTTAGGTTGGAGTTAACTGTTAATAGAAAAGTCAATGCCCTAAGTTTCACATAAATTGGTACTTTCCTTGGTGAGATAAAGTAAAGACGGTTGGTGTATTTAAACTGATTTTGTAATTGATCATCACTTAAACGTTCACCTCTGCACCAGCATTTTTTTCACCACCCCACCATTTTGTGAACACTGGTTCATAAACCATATGAGTCCAGTGTAGAATACGCATTTGAAAGATCAAAAGTGTCAAGTCCAAAGAAACAAGACAAATTTGAAACAAACTAAAAGATAAAAAGAAAACAAAAGGAACAAAGGCTTGGAATCCACAAACTCCTTTACAAAACAGAAGTGGGACCAGGAGCTCAAGAATGGTAAGCATCCCCTGTCACCCGTCATGGAATCCTTAAACTCTAATCCGGGTTAACGTCAATCCGAGAAGAGGTAAACTTATTTTTGTATTACCGGTAACAGGTCCATAACTAGTTTGGATACAAATACGTATTGAATACAACCATCCAAAAAGTTGTGAGACCTTTTAAACTATTTTTTTGCTTTATCCAAAATATAATGGTATTCCATTTTATTTAAATATAATTGCGTCAGTTTTGCGCAACAGACGTCAATATTGCAACACTGAATATGTGAACATTTCATTTAAACAAATTCTTTCCAGTAAGGTGGAATTCGTCACCATACATTTCTCAATAGTAAATATCATGTCCTCTAAATACTTACATGTACCAGCGATTGTGTATCATTTTGCAATTAAGTTAGATGGGACAAAGTATTTTTTTATAAAATGCATTAGAAATCATTTCCGTACAACGGTTTCTTTGTTCTCTGATTTCTTCGATCTCAACTGAAGTACGTGTAATGAGAAGTTCTCATCAAGTGCTTGTACTGGTATAAAAATTTAAACTATTTTATCCAGAATATAACAATACATAAGGTTCAAAAATGTTTTAGTAGAAAACTGGTCTTGGTAGTGCGACAAATTTCTTAAATGAACAAAACAGGTTGAATATATTATTTTTTTTCTCTTCCAATTGTTTGTTTACTTTAGAAAAAAAATTCATAAATAATATAAAAATTGGAAATGTTACATGATAAAATAGCTTTTTTTTACATATTTGTACATTTGTGTATCTCAAAATATACATGTGTGTATATGAAACCTGGTGAATAATAATCTAATCTTATAAACTAGTTCTAGTTCTCAACAAGTTTTTTTTTACTAATATAGAATATATCAATTTATACATTACCTCCTGCCATTCCACCAGCAGCAGCCGGTGGAAATCCTTCAGCTACAAGTCAGAAAATACCGTTAAAATTATTAATTGTAATTGTTATCGAAAGTGCAAAACGAAAAGATACTAAAACAAAAAGTAGACCTTACTCAATTGCATGCACATTCTACTACACCTGAATCGATTAAGCGTATTGGTAAGTGTGAAAAATATCTACTGCTTAGTTTGGATATATCCATTACATAACCTGAAATATGACCTGTTCCTGTCGAGTTGTTTGTTATTTTTACTTGGTTGTCTAATATTCAATCCCAATTCTCTACTTAGACCACTCCAAATTTATTTCTAGTTCTTTGGATTTTGAGTGATAAAATAGGCGCGAGCGAGCAACATTTTTTTTGTTTTAATTTTTTTCTTGCAATGGCAAAATATTAGAGCGCAACCTTAAAAACTGATGCGAACAAAAAAGTTTAAAATTTGTTTCCTCTATTTTTGTATATTTTTAGGAGCGAGCTAGCAAATATTTTTTGTCTTTCTATGTCCATCGTAATACGTTTGTATTTTTGTCTGTAATGCTTCATTTGTTTAAATGCTTTATATGTTCCGTATGTGATATATCTTTATTTTAATAACCTGTTTTATTTGTAAATAAACAATCCCACCATTTTAGTACTGAATTTACTGATTTTGATTTTACCTTAATTAATTTTTGTGTATGTTGACCCCATGATGTGGCGGAAATACTGACAACATGACTGACGACGTGGCGTTAATCAATTATCAATCTATATTTCGAGTCGGTTTGGTATTACTGAATGCGTCTCTACACAAATGTGGAAGTAAGAATTACAACTGACACATTGTGAAATTTGACAATTTGTAAAGATTTGTGTGGTCTGCTTTTATCTTTTTTTTTTAAATATTTGACATAAGTTTCCCTTTTTGTAATTTGAAGATAATTCCTGACTTTTTGCTTACAGAAGGGAACATATAAATAGGTGTCAATTTTACTATGTTTCATTTGATCTATTGTAATGTGATTTTTATACGAATGATTCGTGACTAAATGAATGTCTAAGATTTATTTTGTCTTTCATATGTTACACTGACTGTTGGACAAAAGTACAGAACTTTTTTACAGTAACTTTTTTAGAATTCTTATTTTAATGAAAATATAGTGTGTTACCTTCTTCTGCTGTTACGAATGAGAAAACTGCGGGGTCGACACTCTTAACGTAATGAGTATCGTTTCCATATTTGGTGAACATTTCAAACCAATATGAAGTTGTAGGTGTCAATCCTGTAAGGTCGAAGGTTGTTGCCTCTTTGTGAATTTGGTACTCCTCGGACGTATTGTCAGTGTGGAACAGGCGTAGTATTATTCCTGCTCGTTCATAACATGTTGGTGCTTGGGTCCATTTAATACTTAAGCTTGTGGCAGATTTTTTCTCAATAACAATATCAGATGGACTAAAATCTATAAAAACGAGAAGAATACTTAAGGTGAGATAATGTAAGAATTCTAGTTCACTATGACTTTATTGGTTTACAACATATTGCATTATTTTACCAGAGGTTCCCAGGAGCCTAATATCGCTTACCTGGTATACAGTTGTCAAGAGAAATTGGCATTCGATTTAACTTTGGTTCCTGTAGAGGAAGCTTTTATAGACACAAGATTTTTGAATGAAAATTTTATAGAGTTCTATATGAAACTAAGTTCGGCTGACGCAGCCATCTTGTTTGGCTGGTGGGGTCTTCAGATACAATTCTGAAAGAGACCCAACTAAGGACCATTCCTCCAAAGTTTGGTTACAATTAAGGTTTCAGACGAAAAAATTTTAAATGAATTCCCATAGGCTCCTATATTAAACTAAGTTCAGCTAAGGCGGCCATCTTTGCTGGCGGGTGGAGTTATGGATAAAATTCTGAAAGGGACCTACTTCAGGACCATTCCACTAAAATTTTGTTCTATTTGAGAAGTAGCTCCACACGAGTAGATTTTTAAAAGAATTTTACATAGGGTCTTATGTTAAATTACGGTCGGCGGAGGCGGCCATATCTTGGTTGGCGGCTGGGACCATCGGATTTAATTCTGAAAGGGACACATCTAAGGACCATTCCACCAATGCTTGCTTCCAATTTAGCAAGTAGTTCCAGACGAGAAGATGTTTTAATGAATTTCCCTTAGGTCCTGTGTTAAATTAAGTTCGGATAAGGCGGCCATCTTGGTTGCCGTGTGTGGTCATCGGCTATATCTCTGAAAGGAGCCCATATAATGACCATTCCACTAAAGTTTGGTTTCAATTGAGCAAGTAGTTCCAGGCGAGAAGATTTTTGTAATGAATTTTCCCAAAGGTCCTATGTTAAACTAAGTTCGGCTGAGGCGGCCATCTTGGTTGGCTGGTGTGGTCATCGGATATAATTCTGAAAGGAACACATTTAAGGACCATTCCACCAACGTTTGTCTCCAATTGAGCAAGTTCTTCCAGACGAGAAGATTTTTTTGATAAATTTCCCATAGGGTCCTATGTCAGACTAACTTCGCTTATGGCAGCCATGCATCATGGTTGGAGGGTAGGGTCAACGGATAAATTTCTGAAATGGTCTCATCTAGTGACAGTTCAACCAAAGTTTGGTTCCAATCAAACAAGTAGTTCCAGACGAGAAGATTTTAAATGAATTTCCCCATAGGGTCCTGTGTTAATCTAAGTTCGGTTGAGGCTGATATCTTGGTTGGCGGGTGGGGTCACCGGTTACTATTCTGAAAGATATTTACCTAAAGACTATTTCACCAAAGTTTGGCATAAATTGTCTTGACAGTTTTTTGGGAGATTTTTTTAGAAACCAGCCCCTTTTTTCTATTTCTAGTAACGGCGGCATATTGTTTAGCCGATCTTGACCTCGTATACAATTCTGAAATGAAACCATATAAGGACCATTCCACCAAAGTTTGGTTCAGATTGGCTCAGTGGTTTCAAAAAGATTAAAATGTGAATTGTTGACGGAAGGGTGAGCTAAAAATGGAAAAATAGGTTTTCGTAAACCAGGTTACAAAGTTAACTTATTGAAGGTTTGAATGATTATTTTGTGAATTATGTAAGTAATCTTTAAAATCGACAAGAGAGTCTTCGTGCCTCCTCATTAATGATTACCATTATATTACTTATATTACAACACTTATACCGAAAGGTAACTCCCCTTCATGCTAAAAAATACATGACATACATATTTTGTATTTATGATGTTTAGAAATTAACCCATCTTTTTTCATATACTTACACTGTTGTATACCATCCAGTTTGTCAACCTTCCCAAACTAAAAAAAACATCAAAATAAAACGAGATTAAAAATCTATACGTATATATTAATCAAACAAGAGTTGTTAAGGATTTATGAATAATTTACATATATTGCTAATAGACCTGTTTATGTGGAATATAAAACTTAAGCTAAAATTGATGTTGTTTAAAATTATATGCTTTTAATGTTATTTATATATTTTGTTCAAGATCATACCGGATGTAACGTTTGTGGTCCCACTCCATTGTCTAATGATATATCATGACGTATGCTGCAACAACAAATAGAGTCTGACACACCACAACCTAATTAGAAATGTCTTTATAATAAGCCGCCTAGCCTGTCGACGTTACAAAAACTTAAAAACCAGCACATACCTTTTCGATTTTTTTCGCAAACAACATGGCTGAATTGTACGCAACTACATCCATAATTAAGACATCTTTTGCAATATTCTCCTTGGATACCTTTAACCAGCAATTATTTATGTCAAGTTCTACTATCTTTGGGTAGCATTCACCGTTTGGTACGCAGTAGCAATTTTCTATAGTGCAATCATCCTTTGAATGTAAATAATGATTTTTAAAATAAGCTCTGTTCTGTTTAGTAAATTTCAATTTTAGCCTTATTAAATGCATAATTAATCGACAATCGGTAAACATGTGGCGTTAAAGAGAATGCATTAATGAAATCATTCTCATACAACAAAACAAGCAAAATCCGATGTTGTAGACACTATTTTGGTAAAGTTTGAAGATCCGTTTAAAGCAGCAACGTAAAGCCACCAGAAAACCACATGCAAAGCAGCATTACAATCAAGTTCAGGTTTTCAGCAACCTATATTGTTTATAAACTGTTATTATTCAGGGTAATTAGATTATTGGATTATTCAATTTATAGCAGAAACACTATTATGATTATAAGAAGGGGTGCTACAAGCGTTGACTGTAAGGAAACTATGATAAGTATGATTTGTGTACAATATTTGGATAAATTGATAAAACTCTTTGGATAATTCCAGATTACTTTCATTACATGCATTATTGTTAAGTATTATACAAAAAGTCTTCATACCTTAGGCAAAATATTGAAATCCTGCTCCTTTTTAACTTCATTCGTTCCTTGAACATGAAACTTAAAGGACACCTTTTTTAAACCGCTGTCAATGTCCTCGGCTGGTACCTTTACCCTGAAGTCATTTAAAAAGACATTTCGTTAAAAGCTTACATTTATTTTTTTTAAATATAATGTGTAGTAAATTATCTTTTGTTTTTCTCGTGGTTGGAATGCAGTCTCTCTGATATTACTTCAACAATACAGAACCTGTTAAAATCAAGAAAAGACCCATTTGTTGCAATATTTATGAAAATTATATCACATAACCACGCACAAAAAACCTACAGATCATTTTCGCATGGCAGAATCCTTAATTATAATTACAGCAGCGTGAACATCTAATTTTGAATTAGTAACTATAGCTACACTAAACACAATTATATTTTACTGGCAGGAATTCAAAGAATACTGTTGGATTGTACATTTACCTTGTCGAGAAAGGATATTTCCCATCTTTAACATTGAAATTGACTTCTGGTTGTTTTAATATTGGTCCACTGCTGTCAAAATGGAGAACAGTTGAGTCTTCCTTTTCATTTCCCATGATATCAAATGCTTTTATCCAGAATCGAAAAGAGTCACCGTCAGAAACTCTCTTTCCTAAATCGATTGTCTTGCTTTCTGCTAGAGGAATTACATCGTTCCACTGTGAAATAATATTAGGAGCTGAGCCCTCCGCATTTAAACTAGCAACTTGTGTTTTAAAACGGACGATAGAATTAAAATTTTTGATTGCCGATTTAGTCCTTCTACCATCTACATCATCAAATGCCTGAAGTACTTTTTTATAGTACTTTCTTTTCACACCATCACTTAATCTAGCTTCATAATCTGAAACTGCAGCCAAAAAATGACCTCTCTCGTGAACTTCGTTAACAAAATGGTTTTGCCATGTAAGCGTAATGTGAGAGTTGAGATTTGTTTGCCATGAATAGTTTGCATCATTTGAAGCGGACGACACAAACAGAGGATGAGACTTACTTATTGTGATGCTGGACGTTTTGTCAAAAATAGCTATGCGTCTTGCATATTTAGAATTATTAGCCTTATCGTTCACTTCCAGAATTGTTGAGTATACGCCTGGACTTTCAGGTTCATACGTTGGAAAGGTAATGCTTCCAATTGCTTTTACTTCCGTTATAAAATCTGGTACTGGATTATACGTTCTATTTATAGAAGGTTCTTTCAACATCTGTTTATCTAAGCTATACTCCATTTTCCAGACTTCAAAAGAGTATTTGTTTAATCCAGACAGAGAATCCTTCCAACCGGACCATTTTGGCTTTAACGGACTCTGAAAAGAGAGTTATAATTTACCTTACTTATTTAACTCTATTTCCACATTGAAGTTCAACATAACTAATCTGCATTTATAATCATTTAGTAAATGACTGTTGATTTATTGCTTTCAAGAATTCTTCATTGACATATCAAATCATCATTTTAAATGAGAATATATTTAAATTATTGTTTTTTTCAAAACTATTTATTTATATGATGTAAACCTCCCCCCAAAACAAAGACGGTTAAACGATCGTTGCCATATGGATCTTTGCCCATTGTTGAAAGTCCTTGAGGAAACCTGAAAATGTTCGCGAGTTATAGAACACTATTATGTTACCCCATACACGTTTTTATTGGGAAATTTAGAGCTTTTCACAAGGAGTGGCAATCCACTCTTGTTGAAAACCTTGTAGAAACCTGTAGATTTGTAAATTCGTTTTGTTTATCTTACGGTTAGAGTAGTCTCTCTGACATTTACCCCATATCTTTTAATTTTCACATATAGCATAACATCAAAATTCGCCATATATATATTTATTCAACGTTGGTGAACTTGTGTTTTGTTTGATAAAATTCATTTATTCGATATGTATGCAAATTTTTAACCTTTTTCGATCAAACAACTTCAAACAAACGTATTGAATGAAATCCATGCGACCAGTCCTACTAATATGCAGTGAATGAGTTATTCTGATGCTTTTCGTTTAGCGGCAAATATATTAGTATATTCGTGACGACAGCAGTCTTGTATGAAATGAAGGAATTGTCCTGCCCTGGGCCGACACCGCTGTGCTTCGTGGTATCTCACAAAGTAATAGTTCTTACAGGAAGACAGGTCACCCTACTGCAGCATATTTTTCTGACTCAGGGCGACCTTTGCTTTTACTCCTAAATACAGCACGTATAATCGATAAGCAGCAAATACCATTTTTTGTCTTTGGGGTCATCCGATAAAATGGAACCCCGCAACATCTTGTACAAGATAAAAAGTAATAAACATAAAAGGAACTTGAAGATACCAAAGGAGCAGACAGAAATCGTTAAATCGAAAGACAGACAAGACCATGGTCAATAAAAAGAAACGAAAGACAAACATAGATCACACAACACTACACTGATAACTAAAGCAGGATTAACACGAACCCTACATAAACCAGGGTGCTTCGGAAGGGTAAGCATTTCCTGCTCCACTAGTGGCACTAGCTACTAACTCTTTCACGTTTCAAGATAAATGAAAAAACCTTTGTGATCTCATTCTCCAGCGTAAGTGGAACTTCATTTCCGCTACAGGTATTGTCCTCAATGCAATGAACGGGTTCAGTGTAGTCAAATCGGAATTCCATCACATTTTCCCGACTAACACCACTGTAGAATTCTTTCTTGATAATTGTTCTGTGCAAATCAATCAGTTTACGATATCCTCCTGTTGTAACTTGGAAACGTAGGATGTATCTAAATAACAAAGATATCATATTTTTATCAGTAGTACTAATATAAATGTACTAAATCATAGAAACTGAGAGAATGGTGTGTTTTAATGTGACTGACTTATTCGTCATTATGATCACAGAAATGAGCTGAAAAAAATAAACTGTAGGTGTTTATAAGCATTCAAATTCACGATTTTAAAGGCGTTTTTCCTAGGCAAGAATGCAAGTCAAAATATAAATAGCAAACCTTAATTGTCAAACAGCCATTAAGCATAGTTTTTGTGGAAATTTAATTGATGTAAGTAGGTTATTGGCGTTTTCTGTATATCGAAAAAGATATTTATAGTACGTGGGCTGAGATAACCCCCGTGCAACCCCCCCCCCCTCCCACATCTCTATGGGACCAACTTTTTTTTGTCGCCTAAAGCATCCCATTAATGAAAAATCATGTTAACATCAAAAATTTTGGAACGCATTTGTGATTTGGGGGTCTTTTTATAGCCCTAAAATATATTTTTGACGATTTTAGATTTTA
>JARWCS010346314.1:0-11283 GCA_034783895.1 Geukensia demissa | reverse complement strand
CCTACAGCCCGTTATACTGGAAAATATCAGGCAAGTGGTCACATGAGGTTGGTTATGACGTAGCCTATAAAAAGAATAGCGGACGTTTTAAAGTTCTCAACTGAAGTTATCATCTGCATCACAGCTCGCCCTGTCAGGCCAGCTGAGATACTGATGATAGTTTCAGACTTGACCTTCAAAACATCTATTATTCAATATTTGGCATCTACATTTATAAGTGTGATATGAAGATACTGTAAATTTTATCTGTTTACAGATAAATGCAGTAGCAGGAAGCCACCAGATGCCATACAGAGATGCTGACAAAGATTGTAAGTCACAAGGTGCTAATCTGGCCAGCTTCCACAACAGTTCAGACTTTGACACTCTCTGGAGGAATAATCTCATGTAAGCCTCTCTGTTAGATGTTTATCAGTTATATTTGATCTTCTTTATGAGATCGATTATATCCATTGAGACCTTTACATCAAGATGGATATAAGAGATCGAGTAAAGATGACCAGCAATAATCAGGTTATCGCTGGATTGCCATGTAACAACAATGACGTCGTTCTCCTTATGACGTCAAAGAACAATGGAATCATCAGTATTTTTCATATCAGCCTAGTCACCTGATAATAGAATTCTCAAGCCAGTAAGATAAAGGAGTAACACATAAACCAGCGGTAATGTTGCAAAATACCCTTTTGCCAGTGCCAGAGATCTTTTGCAAAATTTATGTACATGTATTATAAACAGACTGCCCATTGGTTAGGTAGTTATGGTAGATTATCACATATTTAATAGTAATAAGTTCTTTTCTGCATTTCAGATATGGAACAAATTTCACTAGGGTTATTATGCCCTCAGGGCTGATACGATTTTACATTATAAAATCCATATCTGCCCAGGGTCGATATGGGGGCTGATATAGATTTTACATTGTAAATCCATATCAGCCCTCGCTTGCTGTCCAATGTCATTATGATGTCACGTTAATGGCAGTTTTCATGTGTACTGCCAGGCTGTGATTGATACGAGCAGTTTCCACTACAAAATGTATTTATTTCTTGAATGAAGACATACAAGAATCATTTTCTTTCAAGTTTAAGAAAATTAATGCATTTAATCAAAACAAATTATGGACAAAATATGTGATAAATAAATCATTACATGTCCCTTTCCATATCAACCTTGGTATCATCTCTCGACCAATATCAACTCTCGGTCCGATATTGGGGTCTCAGGATCTTACCTGAGTTGATATGGAGAGAGGCATGTAGTAATCTATAATTATCACACGAGGAAAATACTTACATTATCATTTGCTGCTTACATTTATATCCTTTGTTAAAGAGGAGTGAAACTTCCAGAGAGCTGAGCCAATCAAACAATATCTCAAAAATTATACAATTTTAGCAAATTGAATGAATCCAATGAAATGAAAAGATTTTTGTATGTTATCACTAAAACAAGATATGCTTCATAAAATAATATAGTTATCTGACAACAACTAAGTTTTAAGAATCTCAGTTTCCAGAGAACTTGAAAATGTGTCATTTTTGCTTATTATAAGGCACTAATAATGTAATATTAATGTGAAGAAAGATAACGGGTGATATATTTATGTTGATATTACATGTAATACTTGTATTATTTTAGTGGTGCCAGTGCCAATTTCTGGATAGGACTAAATGCTCTGACATTAATTAATACTCAAAGAAGTAAGTCATTGTTATTAAAAATCACAAAAAATGAAAAGTTTATTGATCTGCCTTTAGGAGACAGGGGCATATGTTTTACCCCTGTCTGTATGTCCGTCATTATGCCTGTCAATTTTCGTCAAAGATTTCTCCCCTTGTGTTTGTTGGATTGATTTTATATTTGGTCTGAAGCATTATCAGGGTGAGATGTACTGCCTCTTCCCCTTTCAGGTCTGTACTCTGTCATCTTCCTCCTTGCCAAGATGTGGCATCTGTATCCACACATTTTCTCTATAATCATTGAATACATGTATGAGCAATACATATATAAGGATATTATGTCAAACCTGATTTACAAGTTAGGTTATGTTGACTTGGATAATTTGACACTGATAGAGAAAAAATGTAAGCTAATGTTGCATGAGTTCATAAATAAAGGGGATGGTGGCTGAGTGGCAGAGTAGTTTATTTATACTTACCAGTACTGATCACTGAAGCCTATTACCTATACAGTGTGAGATCACCCCTGACTTTGTATTATACAAAAAAGTTGCATTTGACTTGCATTATGTGATATATAAAGTTTTTCAGTTACCTGCCAAAGTTCTTTCTCTCTGGGTACTACCTCCGCAAATAAAACTGACTGCCACAATATGACTGAAATATTGTTTAAATTGGTGTTTACTCAAATCAAACAAACATAAATGAATAAGGATACAGCAAATTTCAGTTCTAGGACATGGTTCAATGAGGACCCCTTTTTGCACAATTGTTTTGCTAAATTTTCAGTGTTCTAACAATAGAATGTAACCCAAATTTTATCAATGTACCTGATATTAGAGCTTCTATGATACAAGTTTTGGCCTTTGTCACTGCTCAGCTCACTGTATGTCAACATGGTTTAGCTGATAGCCAGATGTTTGAAAAGATAATCATATGTCATCCTTGATTTCCTAAAAAAATGGTAGCAACAATTTTGCCAATTTGTATAGTTTAGTGACATCATGCATTATTATGATATTTACAATTAATAAAAACTGGTAAAGAAAGATTTTTTTCAAAGTCATATCAGTGGTCTAAAAAAACAACAAGCACCAGTTACAAGCAAATGTTGGTCAAATGAAGAGAACAGTTAAACAGTATGAAATACTTCATGTGGTACTATTCATACTTTGGAATTTTAGTGGTTTCAGAGTCTATATTAGCATTCATACACAATTTTTATTGGTTGGTTCACTGTTTCTTAACCATGAAAAAGCTTGGAAGAAATAATTCTGTAACGATTACAAATTTCAGAAGACAATTTTTTTGGAAATATTGCATTTGGACTGTCAAGATTGGGTAAAATTATTAAGAGTGAATACTGAAAAACCAATAATTGATCTATCTATTTTTCGTCAGAATACAGATGGACAGATAATTCACCGATTAATTTTGTAAATTGGGCTCCAAATGAACCAAATAATTATCATGGAACAGAAGACTGTGGTGAGGTTGTCATTGGGACTGGTTTATGGAATGATCAGAATTGTGGTTACCATAGAAACTGGATCTGTGGGGTATCAAAAGGTAAGATTTGCAATATTTTTATTGTTGTCAAATTTGTTATAATTTGGCAAATTTGTTTATATCTTGTTTTTATGGTTTGAAATAAAAAAAGGGAATGTTGTTCATGTATATATTTGTTATTTAAAAAAAGAATATCAAATGCTCGAAAACATTCTTTACACATTTCTTTCTTTTATTTTAGGTGCAAATGTACATGCTCGATTAGTAAACCATGCTCCGTCCGCAGGTCCACGTAAGTATACTCTCTTTACTATTCTTTTAATTACATTGAAAATAGACATATAGTTTGAAAATAGTAAAATAATCACAGGGGAAGCAAATTGTTATACACCAATGGCATAGGACCAATTATTACACTTACCATTTTTCAATATTGTGTGCATTATTTCAGGGGTGAGATTAAAAAATCTTTTCTAGCTCTGCTTTGAAGACATGTTGAACTTCAAACACAATAAGTTTGTGGTTGTCAGTGTTGTATAACTACATCTAATACACATGATGGTGTGGTAATATGCCTGTAAAAGTGATGTGATGATAACACTACACTACAAGCATAAACAGGTTGTTTTTCTTTTTAAAATTTGTTCATATTAGCAGTTTATAAACAGTAAAACAACTTTTATAATATTCCTTTAACTTCACTCCATAATGTGTAGCCATTTAACACTGATAAATATGAAGAAAGTGCAGTATTCAAACTTATTGAAAATATTTCACAGCTAGTCAATGCCAAGGCTTGATTAACTGGTCCTATTACAACAACCACTGTTACCTAGTAGTAGATGGTGCTGGGAACCAGGCTAAGACTTGGCGAGAAGCCAAAAAATGGTGTCAACAATATGGTGCTGACCTAGTTTCTATAGGATCAATGTTGGAACAACTATTTGTACAGTACCAAGCATCTAACATATCTTCATACACACTGTGGACAGGATTTAGTGAAATAGATTATGAATATGGATATAGGTATGTCTGTTTATGGTTACAAACACACAGATAAATTAATTTTTTCACACCCATGTTTAGAAAAACAAAAACATCTACCAAGCTTTATAATATATTTACTTAATTATTATTGGGTTTTAATCCTATATGGATTAGCTTTCTGTGGATAACCTCCCAGAATATATCATCCATTAAAAAAAAATCTGGCATTATTCCTTTCCTTTATCTTGGGGTCAAGTATGTCCTGGTAAAATGTCAACCATTGCACTATTATAACCTTATGCCAGGCAGTTATTAGTTTGCTTGCACAGAAAGTTTTGGTAAGTTTTTGCCATCATTTGGTATTTTTCTTCATCTGTTGACAAATAATCCTATAAACTTATGATATTCTTATCTTCTCTTTTTACACCACAAACCCAGGTGGGATCAAATTTGGCAGGAATATTGATGACAGGGAACATAGTGTTTTTATTTCATTTGAGTTTAGGTCTGAGAAAAACAAGAGTTTTTCTATCTCTGGAGAAATCTGAATGGAATTGTTCGTGCAACAAAAAAAAATAATAGACTGAATAGTGGAGCTAACAAGGCAGTGTTAAAAAAACAAAAACAAATATATCGGATATATCAAAACAGACGAATGTAAATGTAAATTAACAACAAAGAACAAGTCAAAAATATTTAGAAAAGGTGAAAACAGGGCTGCACTCTGTCTCTTCAACATTGTTAATTCCAAGTTTGGAACTATATGTCAGGCTTTTGTTGAGTGTGATTTTCGAGCTTTATAAAATTATTTGTGTGTTTCTGCCTAAGTTTATTTTAAATCAAAAGAAAGAATTATCCCACAGTTAATGGTTTATTTTTTATGATATGAAATAATGTTTAAGATACTATTATCTGCCCCTGAATTTCTCTACGGAGAATTAACATTGAGGGTCGGCCATCTTCATTTTGGGCAGGAACGCTTAAGTTTGACCTAGATAAAGTAATTTACACATTTCTTTTGTTCAGACATTCTCTTGCGATTCATATAAGAAGAATTACTTTTAAATTTCTATTCAGGTGTGCCTCAAACTATTTTTGCATGTTATTTAATCCTAGTTTAATTACTTAATTATAACGCAGTGTTGACAATGTATACTCCTGGTCGAGCTAGCGCTTGCAAAGAGCCAATTCCGGTAAACAAATGGCCGATTTTACAGTGTAAAATTCCCGTTAAAAACTAAAAACTGGGCGCAGCTTAAAATACATCATTATAGCTATAAAGTATTATTGCAACCTAATTGCACTTTTTTCAATCTACAAAAGAAACACTATTTTATAAGAATACACCAGACAGTTTTTCTTTCATAACATTTTTACCTGTTCTAACAAACTCTGACATAGAGTATAAGTGAATATGTGTTGTTGTTTTAATGAATATATGTAACAAAGTGGAAGGCAAGAAACATGAAATAAGGCCCAATAAAATTCCTAGGTTTTAAGGCCATTTTTCGAAATTAATTGAGGGTGTGCGGCATTTCATTTGATTTTTTTTTCAAATGATTGTCTCAATAAAGATATTAGCTATACGACTTCAGCTCAACAAATATTACCTAGAGATTGCCAAAAGACAAAAATGTTAAATTTGACAAATTTTATGACTGTTTTGCTTTGTTTTCAACTGGGTCCACTTTTATTCAATTTAAATTTGATTATCTCACTTTGATCACAATGAATAGTTAGACCATTTTCGATGCGGATAGGATTTTTTCTCGGAAATATAAACCATTGTTGTGATGGTAAAAAAGGAACGCAGTGGGAGCTGAGAACCGAACATATTCTTTTTATTTGGCCTAAAGGACTCCCAATGACCATGGGTCCAGATTAAGGATGGGGCATGCAACATTTGGTGATATTGAACATGTTTTGATGGATCCAACCTTTCCTCTTTCTTGCTGACAAAAAAGGCAATAACAAAAGCAATGATAACATGGTTAGATACACACTGTACAAACAATACTGGAAATAATTCAATTTTTTAGATTTTACCAATAATATTAAAATGAAAAACCTTTAAAATGCACTTTCTTATTAAATGCTGGCTGCTTACTGAAAGCAAGTTCAGTATGCCTTTCTGGAAGACAAAGGTTTTATATTAAATAAAAATAGGGGATGCAGAATTGGTAATGTAAGTTTCATGAGCTGAGTCTCTCGTGTTTTGGCTGTTCATTCTTACAGCAATACCAAAATCTGTAAAGGGAATTTAAAAAGAGATTTAACTGTCTTACCGGCAACCAAATTGGGTTTTTAAAATATTACAAGTGTTGTTGTTTGAGCTGTACTGATGTGAAAATTGTTGATTTTTGTGAAAAATTAGTTTCGACAATGTCTAAATTTTTGCATTTCTGGTACTGCCAAGCTTATTTTTACTGACATTGCATATAGATATATACTAAAAGATAAAAAATCTATTAAAATATTTTTCATTTTCTGAAATTCATAAATCCTTGAGCAAAAACAGATATAATGGAAAACGACAAAATTTTAAAATTTTCCTAATGAGTAGAGAAAAACTAGGAGCCTGTATAAAATAAACAAAATATACAAAAGTTACCTGAAGATTTTTTACATTACATCTTATAAGAATAATGAAGATTCCCTCAAAGGATTTTTCAAAAAGTAGTAAAAAGTTCATGAAAGGTACATTAATTGTCCGTGAGACAGCAATCAACCAAATGACAGTTGAAATAAAACCTGTACAGGTCCATTACAGCCTTCAACAAATAGCAGAGATCTATAACATAAAGTAAGCTGTAAAAGGCCCCATAAATACAAAATGTGTAATGATTTCTAAAATACAACAATCAAACTAATCTACTGAAAAAAGGACAACAAATATTAATAAACATGTAAATAACAACAACCATTGCTGACTTTGGACAAGTCTGTTAACATTGGATGTAATCAAATACAGTACATCCTGACTGTTTTGTGTACTTCTCCTCTGTACTGTATGATCATAGAGAATAATAATAGTATATTTATTCCCCCACAAACAAGTTTGGAGGTATACAGGAATCACCCTGTCTGACTGTCCACATACCCTGTAAGCGCATCTCCTTCTAAACAATTAAATGGATTTCATTGAAACTTAAATGAGTATTAGACACAATTTGTAGGAAATTCTGGGCTCATTCTAAGGGCAGATAATCCAGGGATAACTTTTGTGAGTTTTGCTTGTTGGTAACTACAGTTTTCAGGTAGGAACCAATAATATGTTTTATGTAATCTCTGACCCTATATGATGTTTTTGTATTTGATATTTACAGGTGGTCAGATGGTTCAGTTCCATCCTATATAAACTGGAATACAGGAGAACCAAATGATTTTGCTGGAGCTGAGGACTGTGTGGAAATGGTTGTTTATAATGGTATTATAATAATATCCTATCTAAAACAAACAATTGGTGAAATGAGAAACTATTTGGTCTAGGATTTATGTTTTACCAGTATCATTGACTGTCTTTCAAATGTAAAAAGTAGTTGTAAGATCATATGAAGAAATGATTATAATGTCTGACAGACAGAGCCATATTAATATAATTTACTACAAACATGGAAAAGCACATAAACCAGTGATAACCTATAATTATTATTGTTATTTTCACTTAGTAGTCCCATTATTCACAGTAATAAAAAGTCTCAGATTGATTTCTGAATTTACATTGTTGAATGTTTTATTGAAAGGTAAATGGAATGATGCCCACTGTGCTGAGAAAAAAGGATTTATTTGTGAGCAAGTCCAAGGAGTTCCACAACCAACTACACGTGCTCCGTTAATGAGTGGATACTGTCCTGCTGGATTCAGTACTTATCGTAATAAATGTTACAAAGTGTTTACAACGCCCAAAACTTGGAAGGATGCCAATACAGCTTGTATGGCACTAGGAGGTGGCAGAAAGGGATATTACTTAGCCAGTATTAGTAACTTGTTTGAAAATGGTAAGATATTAGACATGAATTACTCTTCCACACAATAACAGTTTATGGGGTGTTGCAAAAAAAAAAAACCAAAACAAAAAAAAAATAAAATTTTAAAAATTTTAAAAATTAAGCCAAAATGAAAAAGAATTTTGTTGATCTTTTCACCTCCTGACCCACTTCAAAGGTTGTTGACCAACAAAAAAATTATTGGGTCAGCAGACAGGATTTTTTTTTTGTCTGTATTTGATGTTGCGCAGAACAGAATCCTAGCTCTGGGCTGGATTAAAGCCATCTAAATCAGTAGAGTGCTTGACAGCCACTCTATTCATTCTCCACAGCAAAGTCCTAGGTGTCAATATATGGACTTTGCCATGGGTAATGTGAGCTTCCTCTCATGGCCGTCAAACCATTGATACCTGATTGTGAACTAATCATTTCTTTACATCTTAAGTATTTTGACCTTGCAATGCAGGCAATCAGTGGCATACCATGTGTGTCAGAGGTGATGAGGTATGACACAGGATTACCCATTAACCTCAACATAGGAGATTGGGACGAATTGCCTTCAAGCAACATGTAGGAAGGAGAACAATATTCAATATACAATTAAAAATCAATCCTCCCCCCCCAAAAAAAAAGTACCTACCAAGCCGTCACCAAAGAGGTCAGGCAGGCAAACACCCAACAAACAATGAATTTTGTAGGGGCCTTAAAATATAGGTAACAGGGTCGCAAGTCAAGCTTCACTGATGCTATCAACTTAATGGAATATTATTTTATGAATTGAAGTATGGCCTAAGACCAATAGGAAAACTTCAATAAGCCTTCCTTTGTATGTAGACAAGATGAATTTTCATTGGAATATTTGTCCTTTTGAGATATATGATAAATAGAACTAGTCAAAGCAGCCACTCTGCATATCCCTGCACTACTCTGGTGTTTATTAGTATAATGTGAATGTGAATATTAACAGATAACTTGTAATTTTCAAAAATGAGGAGTGGGCAGACCTCTAGGAATGCCCATGGAACATGTCTTTTCATGCAGACTGAGAATATTTATGGTTAAGGGGTGGGGATTTGAACAGTTTTTCAAATAATTTCTAATTTTTAGAATAACTAGGGGTGGGGCAGACCCCGGGGATGCTCATGAATATTGCCTTATCATGCCGACTTAGAATATATATGGTTTGGGGTGGGGATCTGAATGGTTTTTGAGATAATTTGTAATTCCCAGAATAAGGGGGTGGGGTTGATCCCCAGGGATTCTCATAGAACTTGACTTTTCATGCCAACTTAGAATATATATGGTTTAGGATTGGTTATCTGAATGGTTTTTGAAATAATTTGTAATTTCCAGAATTAGGGGGGTGGGGCTGACCCCTTGGGATACCCATGAAACTTGACTTTTCATGCAGATTTAGAATATATATGGTTTAGGGGTGGGGATCTACACAGTTTTGAGATAATTTATGATTTTCAAAATTAGGGTGGTGGGGCCAGCCCTGGGGGCTGACCATAAAACCCCGCTTTAGATAACAATTAATATTATATATGGTTTATGGGTAGGGATCTTAACTTGTATTGACATATTTACAATAATGTAATAATGTACTTTTGGCTACTGTGTATCCCCACCCCTGGGGCATTATCCAAATTCTGAAACCTTTGGCGCACTCTACATCTAAAATACAATACTGAGCCAAGTTTCATTTCCTTACTCCATATAACCTTAGAGGAGTTCGTGACAAAGGATTTATGTACCCAATGCTACCCGTGTATCTCCAACCCTGGGGGCATTATCAAAGTTCTGAAACCTTTGGCACAGTCCCCACACATAGTGCAATCAATGTTCCAAATTTCATCTTCCTGCATCTGACGGTTCCTGGGATTATCCTTGACATTAACAGCATATGTACATACATATGTACGACGAACAGCAAAACATAATTCCTGCACTATCGCTAGCTGGGGGATAATAATACATTCCCTATTGCATATCAGCACTAATCAGCCCTTCGGACTTAAGCTTAGGGGACTGTAAGCAGATTCTCATGATTAGCGTTGATTCGGTAAAGGGTATTTAGTAATATACTTATTTACTTACATTGTAGCCTTTGTTACGACCCTGTTACAAGGTGTATCTGATGAACCATGGATAGGTTTATTTCAAAGAAATGACCAACAATTTTACTGGGTGGACAACACAGAGGTCACATACACAAACTGGGACAGTGGACAACCAGAGGGAGGGAATAATGTAAGTCTTCTACACATGTAGTTTTAACAATTGCAGCATTTGAACTCTATTTTATTTTTGATAAGAACTTGCTTAGCCAAAGGGTCAAGGTAGTTGACTTTAAGCTACTTTTACAGTTCTTTACTGTACCAAAATGTGCATTCAATTCAAAGTGGTTGTTTGAAGGTTTGTTAGGTTGGTGTTACTTTGACAGTCCCCTGAAGTAAGGGGTTGTCAACAATTAACGTCCATGACCAAAGTTTATGACATTGCTATGTAAGCTTGTAGATAGTAGCTGCCATTTATATTTTAAACATTGTCATTTTCTCTTTGCTTTGAAATCACAGTTCAGATTGTGATAATGCAGCATTTCATGTTGATCCAATGCCTTTTGCTTACTATCACAGCAAGCAGATTATTTTTTTGTTGTGCATTTCCTCTTTATAGAAGAAGATACCAAAATTTCCCATATTTTTGGAGGGAACAGCTAAAGTAAATTTCTTATTTTTCTTCATTAGCAATTGGTGAAATACATATATTTATTTCAAGTTTGAAATCTTGAATTCTTTTTCACGAGGAAAATATGGTATTTTACTGCATTAATTGTCATAAATAATAAATGAGATATACTTTCAGCCTCGTTGTGGAAGAATTTACACAGATACGCATAATGCAGGGAAATGGTCCAGTGAACCTTGTGATGTTAAGTTGGCTTATATCTGTGCCACTAAAAGAAGTAAGTACTTATTTGATTTCTGGAAATTATTTCAGTCATTCTTTGAAGTAATTAAATTGTAAACGTGGTAGTACATATATATAAAAATAGGAGATGTGGCATGATTGTCCATGAGACAGCCACCCACTAAATGACAGTAGAATTTAAACTT
>JARWCS010346305.1:0-11284 GCA_034783895.1 Geukensia demissa | reverse complement strand
CCTCCAAAAAGTACATATGACCAAACTGACCAATCAGAAGCATAACAGAAAGGTAACAAGTTTAAAGTACAGGTCTTTGGGTCAAAGCCCTAATTAGCATATAAAATACCAACATAAAAATATAATCATAATTAATGACATATCAGGAAACTAATCAACTTAAATGACTGAAATGAATTAATCAAATAGTATTCCATCAGTATCCAGTCATCAGATAACAACATCTAAAATACAACAACATATAAACAATTAATTTACTGGATAATTCTGTAAATACAAATAATGTACAAAAATTGCCCCTACCACAGAAGTATATGATGATAAGCTTGGATGGTCTTCTTAAATTCCAAATGAACTTCATATTAATTCCTTTTAATGAAAGTTAATTGCTTGATAAAATAAAGTTAAAACAAATTACAGTCTGGGATTAAAAAGGCACCTTTTTAATCCCAGTTATTGGCAATCCTGATTTGTTTAGCAAGGCTAATCAAATTACACTTTTTGAGACGGATGATTAATATTAATCAATCATCAAACACTTATTTTAAATGTTGGTCCGAATTGTCTTTAAGTTGGTCCGAATGGTCCAAAAAATCCATTTTTAACACTGGTCCGAGTTGTTCGAAAAATGGTCTGAGTGGTCTGAAAGTTGGTCCGAGTTGTCCTGATACCGATTCCTGAGGTCATGTTATTACTGGATACCGAAAGATCTTCGAGGGCGGGATATAATAAGCTTTCTGAAAAAGGACCTAAATACCAATTGCAACCAACTTGAGTGTCAATAAGTCATAAACAAAATATGGTGTAAATGAGAGAAGGCCGATGAACTATCTCTTGATGCTTTTCTCAACAACTGCAAAACCATTGCAGATATTCGTATATCACACCTTCAAAATAATTAAGAATCAAGCAAAAACCAATTTCAATTACTAAAAATTCAAAGTTAACTTTAATCACATAACTTACACAGAAGACCTTGAGGACATTTTAAAGTCCCAACCATGTAGTGGTTACCTTAATTACATAAGATCCCTTAAAATACAGTTTTATCTCAGTCTCAGCCATGTAGTTGTTACCTTAATTACATAAGATCCCTTAAAATACCGTTTATTCCAGAGTTCAGTAAGTGTACTACAATTGAACTTTAGCCCTTTTGACCAGTGTCCTTACCACCATAATGGAACTAATAATAAAATACTGTAATAAATCGCATACATATAATGGTATTGACTTTTTGGAGTATGAAAAATTTTCCGGATGTTTAAGATAAACTACGCGACTTTCCTTAACCATTTAAAACTGTTGACACTTACGATTTTCCATCCTTTATACCACACAACCCTGTAATATATTAAAAAGAAATTTTCATACCGCTTTCAGTGGGCATTATATAAGACAGATTAAAATATATTTGCTGTAACAGTATTCAAGCTTTCATCTCTGCTGAAAAAGATTACTACAAAAGATATACTTACTGGACCTGTAAATCTTTTCTTGAAAATATTTACATCAGGTTTGTTTTATCTTTATGACATTACTTTAAGATCTTTGAATATTGTCTTCTTTTGGTATCAACATTGTCTCTCCGATCAATTATTTACATCAAAACTAATTTTAGTCAATATTTTGTTACATTTTTGTCCTGAATGCTTACCATTATCTTTATTTTTGGCACTTATACAATACCTGGTTTTCTTTGGCTATTAATGACATTTTTACACCAGATCCAGCCGGACCTGTTTTGATTGATGTCGTAGATTAAGAGAACCAGATTTGTTATCAACCATTTTTTAGATTTTGCACAAGGAGTACTTTTTCGAGGTCGGTACATCTTCTTGTCTCTTTTTTTATTTGTTATTGTCTTCCTTCTATGTATTGACCTCAAAAGTTCAATCGTATACAGTTGGTTGGTTTAAAGTCTGTTTTATGTCGTTTTGTCACACGACTGTCCCAGGTTAGTGAGAGGGTTAAGTACTGAAAAAACATGTTTAACCCCGCCACATACTTTATGTGTCTGTCCCAAGCAGAACCTGTAATCCAGTGGATGTCGTTGTTTTTATGTTTAAGTGTTTAACATTGTCTACGTAATTTGTCGATCGTTGTTACATTTGGATGTCATCACATTTTATTTTAGGGCATTTTAGAGCTTGCCGTAGGATGTGTACATAATGTGTCCATTATTGAAAGTCTTAGGTCAACCTGTATAGTTTGTGATTAACACGTTTTGGTGGCTGTCTCATAAGCAATCATACCACATCCTTTTTTATATTCAATAAAGATTTTTAAACATCCGATAACAATGTCTACCTGGGTTGAGATAACATATATACAGGTCAAATGGAGATGATAAACAAAAAACAATTTCAAGTACTGGAAATTGTTTTTCAAAGGTGGTTTTCATTCATCACCACAATAATGAATTCAGAAAAAATGAATAGTAAAACAATATTAGATACACACAGGTAAAAGGATGCCAAGCACAGGCAACTTCCAACATTGTACTTATTTTATTTGTTCAGTTCATAAATGGCAAATATTTGCACAATGCCATGGGAGAAATTAAAACGGTTCGGCCGCTGCGCACCTCTTAACAGAAGAACGGCGACTGTTATAAACATTTTCAGTTTCACTGAAAAAGGCAGGAGTGATGATTAAAATCAACTGGCTTTAGTGCTTTTTCAAGCATTTCAGAGGAATTTAGCGTGTTAGTTTGTGCTGTCGTCAATAAAATCAATATCTCCTCTTTTAAGTTATTCCATGGGAATACTAGTAGTTATATTAATTTTTGTTAAGTATTCTCAAATAGAGGTATTCGAAGCAGCTTAACAAATGGAACAGTTTTTTCGCCTCATCTAGTTTTAATGTTGATAAGAATCCTCAATATTTTAATGCAACATGACTACCACAGTAACATACTGTGTTTAACTGAGAGTATGAACCTTTAATGTCTTATGCCTTAATGTCGTTTTCTGTACATGATGAACTTCATGCTTAGTATATGCCATTTCATCCTTACGGTGTATGAAAATACATACACAAATCGAGTTTAAAAGGGATTATTATATACAATTTTCAATATAGTTATGTGAAAGTACACTTTGAACGACCGAAGATCTATGAGAAACATGCAAGTCAGCAATTATTTAAATTAATGGCGTTCAGAACAAATGAAGCAAAATGACCTAAAGATGTCGTGCCAACCTACTAGAACAGAAACAGTAAACAACGATGAAACGAAGTAATTTTATGATGTGTCTGTGTTACAGGTTTAATTGCAGGGATAGTGGTTGGTGTGATCATTGTCGTGATAGCAGTTGTTGTCTTGATTATTCTGCTAAGGCGGTATGTATAAAGAAATAATAATAATAATATGTAATTAGCTGAAGTAAATGTGCTACCTCTAGTAATTTAAATTCAAAATTACCAATGTTAAATAAATATGGGAAAATTTGGGTATGCTATATGTACACATCAAGGAGTAACCTCTCATATGTAGCATTAGAACTGAAACATAGGAAGTCAGAGATCCAAAAATAGCAAAAGAAGCACTCACGTCCAAACAGATCGAAATGGAAAGCCGATTTCGAAAACCACACTCTTTTTTGTCTCACTGCGACAAAAGTTGCTAAAGGAGAGAACAAATGTTAAATTAAGAGGTCTACACAGGGCATTGGCATTGTCATTTACGCGATATCTGTACTTTGATATCACGCATCGTATTTAGTAGAAACTGTGCAACTTAGTACATGTAGTGCAATATTAAACAAACAGTTGGCTTTGTAAAACCAAAAGATACTACTTTTATGAAAAGAAATTAAAAGATCTAGTATGTCAAGGTGGCATCTCACCAAGCAGATATCAAATGATAGAATCTAGAGATCTCTCGAAAAAAATACAACCAGCGAAAGTTCTCTTGAGATATGCCAATATGTGAACCAGCAATCAAATTTCCAAAACAAGCACTAATTGGTTGTAAATTCAATAATTATTGATATCAATAGAAAATACCAATCCAATCTGCCCGGGCCTTGAAGCTCTGGAAAGTCAATGCTAATAAATTTTTACGGTAGTTTAAATGGGCGATGAAGTGGTTGGGGAGTGGGGTATTGTTTAGCAGGACCAAATATTCCTACTTTTCATCTTCTGGATTATGTGGTGTACTTTATGAAAGAATGTCAACTCTACCTGTTTATATAGAAAGAGGAATTCGAAGGTACCTAACTGAAATCTTTAAGTCGGAAGACAGACAAGACCATGGTCAACAAAATAAAAAGAAAAACAAACATAGAACACAAAACACTACACTGAAAACTAAAGCTGAAGTAACACGAAACCTACAAAAACCAGGGTGAGTTCAGGTGTTCCGGAAGGGTGAGCAACTCCTGCTCCACTAGTGGCACCCGTTATGAAACTCATTGTAGCAAAACCCAGTAATTCATTTGTCATGGAATGTTTAGGTATTAGCTGATTGGTTTATGTCTCTTGTCTAAACCTAAAAAAACAATTTTATTAATCATCGATATATGTAAATTCTTTTACCCTAAGACATAACCGAATGAGAAATTTTGAAGTACGTAAATGACATAACTATTTTGTCTTCAGAGGTTAAACAAGACAATGACATTCACTATACAATACTTAAATAAAATAATACAAAGACAACATTGAGAACTAAGGCATGAATAACACGAACCCCAATAAAACAAAAACTTGGGGTGAGCTCAGGTGTTCCGGAAGGGTAAGCAACTCCTGCTCCACTATTGGCACCCGTCGTGATACTCAGTAGTCAAAGCCGGTATATAGTCACAACCGGTATAGGAACGGATTTGTATTCATGACAGTGGGAAGATATCCATTGTTATTTGTGAAATGGATATTTCGTACTGGTCAACCACATCATGATTGCGACCGAAAAACTTCCGGAGTAATGACTCTAATCTTTCCCTGAGAAACCCTTGGGTCAGTAGCTTTACAGTTTTTGTAATTATGGCTGTGTCTAATTACATGTAATGTAAATAAGTGGTGTGGATATTGTTTGCAATACTGATGCATGAGTGATACCTTTAGTCGTTCAATATTATAAGTAAATATTCAAGTTTACCAGTGTTGAATAATTAGGATGGATTTTATATACTATATGCACATTTCAAGTAGTGACCATCATCAGATTGTCATGTTACAGAAGTTCCTCCATAACAAAAGTTCCAATATAATTGAAGTTCCTCGGGAACTTATATTGTAATATTTGTTCCTGGTGGAATAAACCTTATTTAATACATGTTCCTTAAGGAAAAATTATAATGAAATTATCTACAAGAAAAGTTCCATTGGAACTTCTGTTATGCGGAACAAATATATGTTGACAGCATTATATACAGTAGTTCACAAATTAGCAAATTATGCAAATGAACACATTTTCACATAAAACACGAAATACTGTTTAGAGTATCATGATTGCTAAAACGTATTTTGCAACTTGCTTGCACTTTTTCAATCTACGAAATAAACGCTATAATTGTATAAGAATACTGTAGACAGTTTTCCTTTCATAACCATTTTGTCCGTTCCAACAAACTCCGTAATCGATTGGTAGCAGACGGAGAATCTATATTTAACGATCTTGCAAGAAGCATGGGTTCTAATGACTTTCAAAATACAACTTCAACGAGCCGTTCACTTTTTACATTTTGATATTCTGCTAATTTCTATTTCAGTTTTCCCAATAAATTTAAAAGAAGGAAAGAATCAAAAGAATCGGACAACAATGACGTCTGTAACCAAACAGCGGAAATTTCTTCAAATAACATTCCAACATACACTTCTCTACAAGAGGAAACTTACGGTCACCAGTACGCAGATTTAGACAAGGAAAAGGGAAATATCCCTTCATACATGACAGTGTATGATTCAAATTGTCCATCAGCAACAAATTATATACTTCACCATCCTATAAACAACGCAGAGTACGATCAAGTAGAAAGTAATCACTTACATTCACAATTACCAGGAGAAGTTTACAAGCATTATGATTATGCCGAATGTTCAATTGGTCAACACAATTCTGAACCCTCTGCCGTCACAGCTCCAGATCAGTATGCTATTCTTGACCCAAGAGAAACAGGATTTAACAGGACTACAGTTAATATTTATGAGCTGACAAAACACAGCTCCCAAACGTCAAAAGACAATCCGTACGTACCAAGCCCTGAAGGTGTTTATGATCATGCACACGAGAATCGGCTACAGAAGAATAAAGGGACCATTAATACACATATATATAGCCACAGTTCGGACGATGTTTATGATTCATCTGAGCACAAACGACAAAACGAAAATAAAGGTGTGTATTACGGCATTATTGATGCAACTCAATGAAATTTAACACCCGGACTATTCTGTTACTGGCGGATAATTTTAAAAGAAGAAAGTAAAACTAAATAAATGAAAGACGAACACAAGAGGCAAGGCAAAAATAGAAACAAGCCAATAGAGAACAATAAATAACTCATAAATATTATCGAATTCAAACATGGAATCAACTAAAACTTTGGGGTGAACTCAGATGCTTCGAAACGACAATCAGTTAATAAACTTCGCATTAAAACTGCTACGGCAATGTCGCTTATTAACAATGCCAGAAATGGATTGCTATCATATGTTTATGGGAAAACAACTTGAATTCCAAAAGGGAAATCATTTGTTTTCATTTTGGTCACGTTTTCATTTTAATGAAAATGGTCAATTAACTTTTGATGGTGCTCTATAGTTATGGCTCGATGACGTATAAAACCTGTTAACAGTGTATTTTAGTTTGATAATAACATACATTATGTGAATTTTACTTTTAATACAGTGAAATCATAAATTGATGATACAATCAGTGAAACAACAAAAAGACAGTAATACTCCTACAACAGTAAAAAGAAAGACATTTACAAAATATACACGTACATTTGTAGGCAGATGTATTTAAAACAGTCAGTCAAATATACTCAAAGAAAAAAGGAACTGTGCATCTCTATCTAATTTCCATTACATGTTATATTTAACTGCTCGTTTTTCTCTTAACATTTACGGGATTAACTCAAAACTGTTACAGAAGATTTAGCCAAAGAACACTTACAGATTTTAGAACACTTACAGATTTTGTGAAAATCTCATTTTTCTCAAATCACGGTTTACGAAATTCGAAAAACCACTTTTTTTACCCAAAAATGACATATCAACATTTTGACACAAATAATGAGGTATGGACATTAATTGATGAATAATTCATCAAATATCCTTATGATTTGAAAGTATGCTTTTGATTTTAAAAAACATGTGTCATTTTCAAAAGGTCGTTTTATGAATTCAATTTTTACAAGCTCCAATGTCAAACAATTAATGTGCGTTTTTGTTTTCTTTTGACATTTAAAATGATCAAAATCTCTTAACAATATGTCATTAAATATTTATAACTTAAAGTATGCACAGTTTCTTTTTTCCTTTAGTATATATTGTAAATTTACCATACATAAAGCTATATAAGGTACGGAACACTTAAATTCTGTCAGGCAAAATCTATTCGGCAGCATGACTGTATTTTTTATTATTATACCAGATAAAATACATCTCGTCCAGTATATATTTCAAATTATGTCTAAGGTCTGATATTTACATGCTGCAATACGGCACGGACAACGAAATGCTTAATTTTACTCATTTCACATATAAAAATAAAGTTTCTACCTTACATGGTTATATTGAAACAAATTATCAAACTGTGCATTATAAATGTACCACTTACATGTTTTATTCGTGGAAAAACAAAGAAATCCTGAGAAAACCATCAATGCAAAAATGTTATCTTGCATTTTTTATGAAATCGTGTAAGTTCAGCTCTAGACGTGCATTTTTTCAAAAATTTACTTGCTATGGCATCATAGTAACACCAACAGCCGTTGTTTTGTCGGAAGTTGCTACAATCATTGAGTTTATTATAAAATAAAAGGGAGTACCTATTATTTCTTCATCATCAAAACATACGCCAAAATTTGAAAAAAAAGATTTATTAAAGAGAATCGCAAAACAGGAATTATTAAAGGGATTATTAGAACTCTCAGAGTGTGTTTAATTCTTAAATGTTATATGTTTTTAAAAAATCTTGTGATAACACAACCGGTTAGACTCATATTGCCTAAAATCACAGCGAAGTGTCCAATTAATCCCAGATTTTAACAAAATATTCAAAATTCAAAAACTTCGAAACGCCTCACGATATTACATATATCTGTAACAAGTGGGCATTAAATTAATTATTTACCGCCTCGGTGGTGTAATGGTTAGCGTGCTCGCCTCGAGTGCGGAAGGTCGTGTGTTCGATCTCCTCACAGCCAGGTCAAACCAAATACATTAAAATTTGTATTTGTATTTGCTGCTTCTCCGCTAGGCTCAAAGCAAAGACTGGTCGTCCCAGAGTCAGAATAATGTGTCTGGGTAAAGTGGCATGTCTTCCTGTGGACTGTTGCATTCGTGAGCTAGCACCTAAAAATCCAGCTCAGCGTATCGGTCGAGTACAAAGCAGGGTTCACTCATCGTCATCATTCATTAATATGCTCTCGTCTTGAATATTCATAAAATATTTGCCACTGGACGTTTAGCAACATTCAATCAATAAATTAATTATTCTTTAAATAACGTATTTAGACTCAAAATTACAATAATTGCATATAGAATTTGCATTTCATAAAAAATGGCCAGAAATGAATAACCACTCACCATGAACTGTCCCTTCCAAATATTGATATATAGCTACAAAACCATTCCTGAAATTATAAAATCGTTGATTTTGATTTAAAAAAAATCCTCTTCAGTCACAGCCCCTATGTTGGTCTATCATTTTTTATTTTGCGTATGAATGATTAAGATTAAGAAATGATTAAGATGACCTAGACAAAAGAACAGAACAAAAACTTTCTTGATGTAATGAACATGGTGTGGGGAGACTCCACCCCCTGCCCCCAAATAAAACCAAGACTATCATATTGGTACAAGCCTTTGGTAAAGGGTATGTTCCTGTAACAATAATTGAACTAAAATGAACTTCTTGTGAACTAGCATCATTTTTAGCATATGTTCTTCCTTTACTATTAAATACATGCAGCTTTAATGTACAGGTTAAACAAAACATCTCGTAGTGTCATGTTAGTTGGCAACAAAATAGTAAGAAATGAGTGGATAACAAATGTACAATTCTAAAGAGTTTCGAATTGGTTTAAGTAATGATAAATTTGCACTGTCATATCACAGCCATATTTCTCAGAAATTCAGTGCTGCCAACAAATTCTTATTAATGGTAAGACGCTGGTCCCGAAATTGGCGATCGGGTAAATTTTTTTGCGCCAGCTTTGAATTTATCACTTCGGACGGTTTACAGTCGTCATCAGATATAAATAATCGAAGATGCAATATCTATGAGATAGCGATCCATATTGTTCAAATTACAAATTACAAATATCCAAACATCTACTGGTTACCTGAAGGCCTTCCGCAGTAGACAAAAATCCACATCGTGTAGCAATCTGTAGGGGTCCAAAATAAAACCTGAGTTCATTTAGATGTAACAATAATCGTTAAACAAGTAAACCAACGAAATCCATCGGATCACAGATTATTGGTTAGGTACAGGCACATGTCTTGTTAGTTCAATACGAAATTACGAAACTTAAAGATTTCTAAAGTTTAACTATTTCAATTATATAACCCAGCAAATCCTTTAACGATTCACCACGTTTACTGCAACTTTGTGCATTTTTCCAGTGGAATGATACAAGAAACATGTTCCCTTACACTAGATCGTTATTGGAACAACATAATATTTAATGTAAGTATGTATCGGGTCCCTTCAGCCTTTAAAAAAGAAGACTGTTGAGAAATAATGTGTGGACTTTAATATCTTAACTACTTCCGGCAGTCATAGAAAGCAAACACTTAATATGAAATAGAAGAATTGGCATGATTGTCCATGGGACAGCCATCCACCAAATGACTGTCTAATTTAAACTTCTACAGGTCCCATTATGAACTTGAATAATGAACCGGAATCCATACCATAACCCTTAAACTACAAAATGTGAAACTCTTCATCAAACGCGACAATCGGCCTAATCTATTGAAAAATAGTAACCAAATAACAATAAATGACTAAAACTCTTTAATTCAAAAAGATTTCCTATATGATATTTGAAGATGTTTTCATGGATTAGGCCAGTTAAGAATAATTGCTAAATTTTCATTCTTACCCTCCCCTTAAAAATTTAACAATTAAAAAATGCGGGCGCGGCAATTTTTAAAATGTTTGTTATAAACAGTCACAATTCCAAGACTTTCTGTGTCCAATTCTGGCCTGGTCAAGGTTTAATAGATTCTACTGCATATCCTTGTAAACTTAAGCACAAATTATAAACATTAAATTATCTGAAGGTATTTGTAGGAAATATCTGATAAAAATAAAAAAATAAAAAATGAAATCCTCCCACCCGCCCCACTTTTATTTCGAGAGGTGGATGAAAATATAGTTGTTAAGTTTATTTGGCCTTACGGAGGTGTCAATTATAAGCGGATTTCAAGCAAAAAATAGTTTCAGTGGTGACGTGAAAAGTTTTATCCTTATAAAGACAACCGAGACTGTTTCCGTTTTGGATTATCCTTAGTAACTGTTCGTACAATCTTTTCTCTAAGTATCGAAAACAACATGGTTTATTGTCGTTATTTGATAATATTTTCTATTGTACAATGTATTCTTGCAGGTAAGTAAACTATTTTTTCAAAGAATATTTAGAGTTTTAGTTTCAAAAATGGATTTTTCTCTCGATATTAAGATTAACGTACATGTTGGTGATGTGCAATATCTTATACATTGTACTTATAAAAAGGCAGATCCAGCTCTGCTGCCGGCCAGCGACACCCGTTTAAAAATGATGAAATAATATCAAAATAATATATTATATTACCGACCTTCCCCATTTCAAAACTCTGTACCCACCTACGCCATATGCTGTACTATGTAGCAAGATCGCCTAAATGAGACGCTACGATCATATTTGATGTCATTCTATCGTGTATTATACCTTATTACTATGGAATGCCATAACTGCCTTATGGTACTTCCTTCTTTATCATGATCAGATTTTTCTTTATTATGTTGAGGTTTTTCTCTATTATGTTGAGCTTTTTCTCTATTATGATGAGCTTTTTCTTTATTATGATGAGCTTTTTCTCTATTATGATGAGCTTTTTCTTT
>JARWCS010346294.1:0-11286 GCA_034783895.1 Geukensia demissa | reverse complement strand
TTTTTTATCATTGTACAAATATAAGAGGTGAGACTTTAATAAAGTATTTGTCTTGTCTTGTCTTGTCTTGTCTATATTCCACATTCCCTTGGAGTAATTACTTTTCATTATGGGTTGGTGTGTTATTGAATCGGCTTAGTTGATATGAGACAACTTTATATGAGCTATAGATGCACTCATATAATAACTTTTACTGATATTGTACCTCATTCAAGCAAACTTTAGCTATAATTTATGTACGCAGAAACCTCTTTGGGACTGACAATTAATGTTGGTTTAGACAGGACTTTGGTTTTACACAAGTTAAATTCACAATAATTTTAAAACTGTGTCTCAAGTTCATTCAGGGTTCGATTAACATGTTTTCTGTAGGTAATTAACTAATCACAGGGGTATATTTTTTATATTCATGTCAAAACTTCGTAAATAGCTGTACCTTGTATGACATGCTCCTTGTCATTATATACATTTTATTTTTGGGGCCTTTTAGGGTTTGGATATGTGTACAATATAAAAGGCCTTAAGACAACCTGTAGAAGTTTTGATTTACACGTTTTGGATGGTGTCTCATACCACATCTTGTTCTGATTAATCATTGCGTAACATATTGTATAGTTATCCCAGTGTTCTTTTATCATCTGACAGCTAATCAAGGGGTTTTCTTAGAACAAAGATCAGACTAATATCTTAGAAAACGTTAATCAAGCTGAGAAAAGTGTTTTACATTACAATGGGGGTGAAACAAATCTAAGAATTAATGTCACTATGCAGGACGGTCGTAAGAAATATACGCTAATTGCAAACCATTTCTAAGAAATTGTAATTTACCAAGAACGACACCAGGAAATTCATTAACGGCTTTGATTAAATCATGACTCGATAGTTGTTACATCATTTTAGAATCATTAAGTCACAATTATAATTAAATTTGATTTACAGGATAAAAAATATTACAGGATAAATATATATAATGATGGAAATGTTATAGCAGACAGTAATATGCAATTATCCAAGTACAACTGCAAATTAATATTAGATGTGGGATGATAGTCCGTGAGACAGCCATCCACCAAATAGCAGTCGTATCTAAACCTCTTCAGGTTCCATTACAGTCTTCAACAATGAACCAGAGTCCACACCATAACGGAAGCTGTAAGAGGCCCCGAAATACAAATTGTGAAACTATTCATAAAACTCGACAATCGACCTAATCTATTGAAAAAATGGTGAACAAACAACAATAATTGACTAATTAAACAAATTAATTGTGAGACAAAATCTTGTTTTCTAACAGTATTTCAAAAATATTTTGTGTTGCTACTCTGATCACTTATTTTTCATTTTTCATTTTTGTTTCAGTATAGATTTAAGTTTATGTATTAAATATTGGCAAAATTCTGTGTTATTTTTTTATTTATTAGGGCCCTAACTATACTTGTCATTGTGTTCTGTTTCACTTGTTGTGATACATATAAAACATATTAGCTGATATTCCCGACAAAATATATTGTGCAGTCCCACATCAAAAGACTATTTTAAAATGAAAAACGTTTTTCACTGCGAAGTAATCAGTACTAACCAAGATGCGGGTCAGAATGTTAATATTCAGTACCATGGAATTACGGATGACATAAATTTGTAGCTTTCTGGCGTAATTGTTTCATTTTCATTGTTTAGATATTCAGAGCCAACCCACTTTGCCAGCACAAGAAGTTGAATCATGGCTTTTGAGTTTTTGTATTATAGAATTTGTCCCTTGCTTTAGGCAGAGTCTAGTCCAGGGTTGACGTTCGACTTCATACAAAGGAAGCTCGTCTCGTGTTACATTGTTAGTTCTCTTCAACCTGTATCGAGTTTGTTTTCATATCATTAATAAACATGTAGCTTACAAATTACAATAGAATAAGACAACTCCAACAGTACTTAGATATTTCCTCTATTTGTATTCCAAAGTGAAAATATATTTCATTTATTATTGATGTCCACCTTGATCTTTGTTCTGAATATTTAAGAATGTTTAAATCTGAATATTGAATTGAAGAAAATTTTTTTTTTCAAAAACCCTTTACGTTTCCGTGCATGATTATTTGATAGGACACTGACTGTATCGTCCACTCTGTTTTTCTCTTATTATGATAGTGGATTTTTTTTTGTCCTGGATAGCAGGTCATCAGTATATTGACCTGACGTTGGTGAGTTCAAGATATAGGTTACGGCTATCAGTCAAAGGTTGGTTGATTGAATGTTGCTCAACGTCTGGCGGTTAATATTTCTTGCATATTCAGTAATTGCATATTCTGTAAAACACAATTAAACTACAAAAAGCTTTTGGTTTGATTTTTATAGACACTTTACAGTACAAATGATACAAAATGATAGATATCAGCCACTTCTCATTTTTAGCCAAATTCTTGGGCCAAAAGCATGGCTTAATAACTCTTGTCCTTTAATCCAACAAAACTAGTTGAACCCTCACAGCATTTTGCATGCTTGAATTCTAAGTCTGGGTAAGCCCTTGCTATTTCAATGTTTAGTTGTTATAAATGTGCTTATCAGAATTTCTGTTTATGTATGACATTTTACTTGTGCACATGTCATTTATTATGGGGGAATCAGAGCTGATTATAATAGTATTCCAAGTGTTCTTGTGTAGCACTCTGAATACCAATTCATCAAAACTTCACCTTCTTTGCAGAGTATTCAGACTTCCTAGTAAGCAACAAATGGGTAGACATGCAAGCGTCCTTTTTAAATTTGCCTGTCGAATGGCCAGTTTCCAATGTTAACTTTTAAAGATGTCATAATCAAAACTAAGTTTTTCAGTTTTTGTATTTACTTTCATTGTAGTTTGAAAAACCACCCGAATCTTGAAGCACTTGCAGTTGAAATTTTAATTTTTGGATCATTGCAACTGGTGCAGCGTAGAATACCAATGCGAGAGATTAACAGAGCATAATCAAACGAGACAGGACAAACTTGAAACAAAAAAGAAGATAAAGAGGAAACAAAAACAACAAAGGATCCACGAAAAAAACAGACGTAGGCTCAGGTGCAAAGGAAAGGTATGCATCCCTTGTCTTGTGTGCAACATCCGTCAGGGAATACCCATTTAAGAGATCAAAATGAATAGTCCAAAGAGACAAGAAAAAAATGAAGCAAACTAGAGGATAAAATGAAAACAAAGGCTTGTAATCCACGAACGTCTTCACAAAACAAGAGTGGGATCAGGTGGCAAGGATAAAAATCAAGACTAATTTATCTCAAAAATACTGTAAAAAACATTTGAAAATATAAATAAATAATTTCTTTGCATTTCTGTTGAAGACAACATATAGAATTCACAGGGACGCGTGAAGCGGTATCCCACAGCTTGTTACTATGATTTTCATAAATGACGTCATAAGTGCATTATATATCGTCATCATACGTCCAATTTCCTTCGCATGTATACGAGCTAAATGCATACGTACATACAGCGGAAGAATTAGGAAAAAGTTCAAACATTCTCATGATATTATACATGTATTTGCATGTATTGTTTTATTCAGTTTTTTTTTTCATATTTTTTAAACTCCCTTTTCATGATTCCCATTTCTTATTTTCTCTTCACAATTTATTTATATTCTTATGCTTCTAATTGTCTGCATTATAGTTTTGTGTATTACATACAATAGACCGATTAGTATAAGCAATACAGCGTTTCTGAATCCTACTTTATAATTATCTTTTGTATTTCATTGAATAATGAATAAATATGTGTGTTAAATTATCTTCAACGAGTGTAAGAAATTCCGTCTTTTCCTTGAGTGGAAGGAGGTGAACCATTTCTTCCATTGCTGATTTTTAGCTACAAATATATTAAGTGTTTTTCTAATTTATCGGGAAAATCCTTCTGTTTAAAACGTGAAGCTGTGAATATAAAAAACTTAACCACTTGGTATAATTGCGAGTAAGTGATAGTTTACCTCAATCTCCAAAATCTAAGGTCAGTTGGTCATAAAAGTATTATTTAATACTTCTGTTATTAAAAGTCAATATAAAAGTCAGTATTTAAACTACAAAAACATTTTATTTGTGATTAGTCACTTTTTTGGAAATTTAAAATATAGTTTACGACTGTTTATGTATCGACCGTTCTGAATCCCTTATATTGTTTTTTCCCTATTTTTAACAAAGTCATATTTTAACTAGCATACCATAGCATATTAATTTGGAGTTGATATAGAACTAACCTATATGCCTTAAAATAGTTCCACATCAGCTCATGTTCCAAAAGTAATCGGTGCTTGTTGATGCCTTAGTCACATAATAATTTTTGCAATGCCTATTTTCAGTCGGAATTATAGGTGAAAAGACGTCACACATTATTTCCTCTTTTGCACAATTTTGACGCTTATTACGAAAAATCCTCGATCTTGATAATGGGTGGCTTTCTGTGGTCCTAACCTAAAACTTCAAAGTTCCGACGATTTTGATAAAAAAAATAATCAATCACCAAAATAGAAATTAAAAAAACATGCCTTTTAACTAGCTTTTAAGTCAAATTCCTAAACAGCGAAAGAGGTGGCTCACATATCTCTCCAAATTAATATCTAGTTTTGATGAAGTACCAATAATGTCTACATAAGGCATCCAGAAAGGTTGGAATAACAATCCTTAATTTTAATTTACTTTCAATTCACCCAAAATAAATGGCAAGTGCACAAGTAAACTAATGTTGACGTTAACCCGGATTAGAGTTAAAGGATTCCAAGCCTTTGTTTTGGATAAACGAAAACAAAAAGGACAAAGGCTTAGAATATAATAAAACAGGAGTCGGATCAGGTGACCCGGAAGGGTAAGCATTCATTGTCATGGGCGCAGCACCTATCGAGGAATCCTTTAATTCTAATCCGGGTGGGTTAATGTAAATCCACGAGAACAGGTCAACTTAGTGTTTATTACCGGTAACAGGTCCATAACTAGTAGAAATACACTGATACCATATGGATCAACCAATTCATGCGGGCGACCATAGAATTAAATTAAAGGAGTGACGATTTCAACCTTGATTGGATGTATCTTGTTATAGTATCTTATACGAAAACATTAATGTTCTCTTCAGAAATTCTGATACGTGTACTTGGAACAGGCACGAGAGTACCGAATTAACCGGGACACAAAAACCCCGAAGGCAGGGATATTGCTACATAAATATGGGAAGTTTACAATAGGAAAGTTGAAGTCATCCTGTTTGTCGTTAAACTTAGAAAATGTTCCCTCTTGGTCAGTTGAATGATTCCATAAAGGTGAAGTACATGTATTGTTGAAAGTGGCATTAATCTATAATCAAAGAAGCATTCTTTGAGCGGAAAATTTGTTCTTATAAAACAATTGGGAATTGTCGTTTTTATTATTAAATTTTTTATTATTTCTCATCATTCTTTTATATAGGTACGTTTATTTATCACCCAGTTTTTTTCTGCTGTGGTGATAAAAATACACATAGTTTTTTTATTTTTTTTAAATGTTTTTCCAATGAATGACTCAATTGTACTTCTGTTCATTTTTATATGTGGTTACATTTTGTCTTGCCACCGGATAACTGTCATTTTTAGATGTAGAAGGCCTTAGAAACTTAGAAAAGATATTCAGCATAGGACTCGCCTTTTTCAAATAGTTACAACTTTTGTATTTCAAATGCTAACTATTTCGGCACCAAATGCCCCCGTTTTTGCTAAAACTCTATTTCCGACATTAAAAAGTGAATAGAAATGTCACAATAGCCATGTTTAATAACGATCACAGCTTCCAAATGAACAGCTTGCATCAAAAATAAAAACCAATGCCCTCATTTAAGAAGTTCTACCCATTGAAATGAAAAATGAAAACATGGTTTTACATTGCAAATTTACTTTAATTGTGTAAAAATAAACAGGGGGTACTTTCACCAAACAAACTTAAATAAAGCGTGCAAAATACACATTCAGATTTACATAGACGATGCAACATGTGGCCGCTCACGGTTCAGCAAACTTAAAAAGCTCGGTAATTGAAGAATATAGGCTTTAAACTTTCATAAATAAAAGGAAATCATAAATTGCATATCCGATTGCTTAAAAAATAACAATGCTGTCGTGTAATAAAATCTAAAAGGAACTTCTTAAATTAATCTGACACCAGATGTCGCACTTATGTACTGGAATGTCATTTTATTACATAATCACATAATGCCGGTTTATACGGAGAGCATCAGTACCGGATACCGACGTATCAAAGTTCTAAAAATTCCGTCAATAGACAGGAAATGTCATTGTAATATTTTTGTCAACAATATTAATCAGTGTTTCAGCTTGTTGTACACAATTATAACATAATTTTCTTGATTCCTAGAAAATATTCACGCCAACGACGATTATTTTGGCAATCTGAGTGGAAGTTGGTGGTTTTTAACGTCCTAAACAGCAACTTAAAGCTCTGATGTTATATTTCACAACTGGTTCGGTTTGTCCGTGTTTGCAGTAAAGTTTCTGACTTAAATAACCAACCTAAATCTTACTTGTAACTTTAAACAGTAGGGATACAGATATCTCAAGCTTCTCAAAACATTCTCAAAATCTTTTACCGTTACAAAGATTTAATACAATTGTAGAATGTTGATACTGCAAGGAATATCACATCCTACATTCTATGGAAAAATCCCATGCAAAGCATACAAATTTTAAAACGATCAATGAAATCTCAGGAATTGTGGTCATAGGTTTGACGTTGTGCTTAATGTTTTGTTACATGTACTTTCTGATAATATTCAAGAGCTTTTCACAGAGAGCGGTATCCCTCCCTATTTCATGACCTTGTGGAGACCTCTAGATTTGTAACTACCTTCTGTTTTGCTGGTTGTTTGAATGCAGTTTCTCTTATATTAACCCCATATCTTAACATTTTCATATGAATTGTCATTTAGACACCTCACCCTCCTTTATTCCAAACCGCTGCGGTCTTTTTTCTATCGAACTATTGGCTTCGCCAATTACAAAACCACTGGCTAGATGCCACTGTTGGGTTTCACCAATACTTTAATGTAAAATACACTGGCTAGATGCCACTGTTGGGTTTCACCAATCCATCAATGTACAAATAACTGGCTATATACCACTGTTGGATTTCACTAATACTTCAATGTACAAACCACTGGCTAGATGCGACTGTTGGATTTCACCAATACTTCAATGTACAAACCACTGGATAGATGCGACTGTTGGATTTCACCACTACTTCAAAGTACAAACCACTTGCTAGTTGCGACTGTTGGATTTCACCACTACTTCAATGTACAAACCACTGGCTAGATGCCGATTCCAAACCGCTGCTGGTCTTTTTCCTATCGAACTATTGGCTTCGCCAATTACAAAACTACTGGCTTGATGCCACTGTTGGGTTTCACCAATCCTTCAATGTATAAACCATTAGCTAGATGATGCTATTGGGATTCACCAATCCATCAATGTACTAACCAATGGCTAGATGTCACTGTTGGGTTTCACCAATCCATCAATGTACAAACCACTGGCTATATACCACTGTTGGATTTTCCAATACTTCAATGTACAAACCACTGGCTAGATGCGACTGTTGGATTTCACCACTACTTCAATGTACAAACCACTGGCTAGATACGACTGTTGGATTTTGCCAATACGTCAATATACAAACCACTGGCTAGATGCGACTGTTGGATTTCACCACTACTTCAATGTACAAACCACTGGCTAGATGCCGTTGCTGATGAATGACTAGTCCTGTAATTTTCTGATAAGAACCTTAATTAGCAATGCAAAATGGTTGATTTGAATGCTTGTGGCTTACCAATATCTCATTTTTGATTCTATTCTCTCTCTGTCTATAGAGTAACAAGACTGAACCAAGACAAAGCATTATTACTTAAAGCATCACACACCACAGCAGCGTCTATTCCACTCTTGGTGGCTCGCTAATCCCTTAGTTTATACACCACTTCAATAGAAATTTATTATCTTCCACGATCTATAAACTCTACTGGTTAATTTTCAACTATGCACATGCATTATCAACTATACCGTTTCATTGTCAAATATACTGGTTTATTTTCAACTACATTTATGCTGGTTCACGGTAAACTACATTAATATTGGTAGACTATATTCATTACCATTGATAATTTGCTCCCCAATCTCCCTATCAACTATTGAAGGATTCATTGATACGATAAAAGCAAAGTCATTTCAAAGGCCAAGTTTTGTCCTCTGTCAAGCTATAAACATCTCAGTCTCCCTGTAACGTTTTATGCAGTTTCACTGTATGTTTTCTTGACGTATTTGATCCTGTGTTGAACTCTGTAAGTAAAATTCACGAACAAAAAAGTATATGATATCATGGTCCGTATGCCGTTCACTATTTGTTCCATTGATTATATCACATAGACGATGATCCTACAGATACTGTAAACGACCTAAATGGAAAGATCTGATGAAAATGGTGTCAGATTTAATATTAAATGTATTATTAAAGCATTTTGCAACCTGTTTTTTTTATTTTGTTTTTCTTCATAAAAATACGGTATCTAAAATAAATAAGCAGATACACTCTATCTGTAATTATACGTCAGAATTGTAAAAACTGTCACATTTAGTTTATACTTACTTTACCATAGTAATATTTGACAAGAAAAAGTTGCATTTAAGTTGACTTATTTCTGTTACCCAAGCTATTGTTGTGTCATGACATCAAATAAATAGTAAAAAAAAACAGACATAACCTTGGTATATATAAAGAGGGTGGCTCAAATGTCAAAAAACGCCATATCCCCAACAAAAAGGATATGAAAAGTTCAAAATCTTAAAGTTATATTATCCACAAGGAAGTAAAAATATTAAATCCCACTCCCTGTAACTACCTGTAGCTGTGAATCACCATAATATATGACATCAGGCGTTAGGTTTCAAATTAAGTCAGATTTTGCAATACTGCAGAGTTAATAGAAATCGAATTTCTGTTTAATATAAACTATGAATCAAAGAATACAAGTAGTTATTTTATATTACCAGAAAGACAGAAACCGTGTTACAAGGAAAATAAAACACACTAATACATCATTTAAGCAGGAGGAAGTGTATTTGTGTTCGTATGTATGTATGTCCATTTGAAGCAGTTACGGTTATGTGTAGACATTAAGGATGATAAATCAGATCAACTTTCGCGCTTGTCACCTTTCTCAGAATTTTTTTGTGGTGGCCTACATTGAATTCTTCTTAAAACGCAATTTCTTTTTATATCTGAACGAGAGAGTAAGACTGCAGGTCAACGCAATGATGAAAACCTTTTGTTTATGAAAACGAATAACTGTTTTGTATCCTTAATAGAATTTTGTCAGTATAGTCTTTAATGTGAATCTTATTCACCATTTCAAAATGTCAAACCAATGGGATTGTGACTTTTTAATGGAAGTGGACTAATTGGCTTCCTAACTATATATGTAGTCTTCTTCCTTTCATTTAACACAATCTCGCTATTATATTAGAACTTTAAAATAGTATGGCTAATGCGCCTAAGAAATATATCTCATGTGAATACATATCGGTACTGGTAATCGAGTTCAACTCAATTATCTCATTTGGCAGACACATCACCTTCTGTTACCATTCGGATATTATTGTGAGTTATGATTTATAAACGAGTATGCTGATTAAAAGTTCATAACTATATATTTGAACTTATTTGTCGGTATTGAAAAATGAAATTATGGGTGCTGATTACAAAAGAAACTGAACGCCCTGTAATAATCGTTATCTAATGACAAGACATCCCCATCTGTTACCAGAAATATGTGTATAAGTATTCACTATAATCCGTCAGAATTTGGCGACATCTTTTTACAAGGAGAAACATAAAGTAGTTTATTTATGTGCAGGCATGTTTTCAAAAGGATTAGGTACAATGCTGTAACCAGGTCTGTTTCCGTATTATTAAATCATCTTTCATATTTTGGTCATCGTCTGTGATTAAACGTGTCTATAAACATTATATACAGCATTATAAACATGAAAAGAATATTTAGTTGGAACATAGTAATATCGGATAGACCAGCCCTTTAAGGGTATTAATTGCAAATACTATCATTAATATACAATACATCTCATAAGGACATATTAAAACTACCCTCCAGAAAAAGATGAAATCTTAGATAGAGTTATAGGATAACGTCTCAGATATGCCATGTGAAGGACGATGATACTTGATTGGGAGTCAGATATCCTAACTTGCGTGTGTTAACAGTAATATTGTACACTTTGAAGTGATGCACATATATAGTATTTAAATGCCACCCTAGTACTCAGATATTCCGTCACGTCACCCTCTTTCTAGGGATTACTTGCTGCTAACAATTTGTTTTAGATGAAATGTACTTCGCACACATAGAGCATCCTCGTCGTCTTTGTAGTTTAATCGAAGGCCTGAAGGCCAACCTGAATATTTTTAAAACAGTGCGTAGTAAAGTTAGAAAACGAATGTATATATGACAAATAGTAAACTTAAAGTGTTCCCTGCATTTCTGGTGGTCTTCTATTATACTGACTCCAATAGCAACATACGGCTTTTATAATTTTATAGGTAGCAGTCCTCCTAAGACTCATATAAATCGCCCCTGAAATTGATTCACTCTATAAAAGGCTACACATATTTATGTTTTAACATTTGAATCATTTTTAAGTACAAACTCAGGAACAACCAATTACTGTTGTCAAACTACTTGGTCAAACGATGTATTGCAAAAGCATTTACAAATGGTTATACCCTTTAATAATGATTTATCTCTCTTGTTTTAAAGTGCGGTCTTCGTGTATTATTTTTCCTGTGACTTACCAGGAAATTAAAAAACTAAACTCATATTTGCACACAACTTGACATTCTAAATAAAATATCAATTTAAACAGGTTTCTAAATACAAAATTGCCTATGTTGAATAAATATGGAAAATTTTGGTGTGATATATATATATATGTACATTTCAAGGAGTGACCTCTCATCAGTAGCATTAGAACCAAAACATAGGAGGTCCAATATCCAAATATAGCAAACAAAGCATTCAAATCCAATCGAATTGAAATGGTTAGCCAAATCCGACGGCTAGGATAACTAATAAGTGCAATAATTTTCAAAGCATTTCCGTATTATTAGTGCTTTAAAATTTTAACAAATGCAGCAAATTTCTGTAAAACATTGTTAGATAAATTTCATGTCAGACAAGTCTGACAACTGGGCTGGTGAATA
>JARWCS010346283.1:0-11286 GCA_034783895.1 Geukensia demissa | reverse complement strand
CACCAACCATTTACATTTTGATTTCTGCCACAATTTTGTTATCCAAGATGGCTGTTGTTACTTTAAATTTTCCTTACCAAAATTAATTTGAGAAAATCCCCAATTTTTTTATTATTTGCAAACTTATGCAAATTATCTGCAAATGAAGTGCAACGAAGAAATGAAATCTTAGCACCAACTATATTAGACAGAAAAGAAGAAGGGAGTAGGATAGTCGGTTGGAGGGTCTGCATGGTGTATCACAACTGTAACCCCGGATGTTAAAGTTGTTATTTTGACCTTTTAAAGCAATTTCTGATTGCCATGGAATCTGGACCTATAGACTGGCACTTCAGTCTATGCATATGGTTTCAAGCATAATAGACTCAGTCTTCCTTGCATTTTGTTTTATGGAAGTGATTCATTTACAACATTACTCTCAGCTTTGGGTCTAGTTCAAGATGAAGATCAAGGTTTGATGCAGACTTGGGGATGTTTGTTGTGTCTTTATTTCAAGCTCATTGAAGATATCACTCAATCGAGCATCGTTCAATGAAAGAACATCATCTGTCATAACCGAAGTTGAAATTAAAGGTTGTGTAAGCTTGGTCTTTTTTCTGCAACAGCCCTCAGAAGTAAGTCAGCCTCATATGATTAAAGCAAGGACAGGAGCATAATTAATGATCACTGAAATACTGACTTTACTTCCCAAGCAGGACAAATGTTGTCAGACATGTTACAAGTATCTTTATCTGTATATTTTTCTTTAATTTCATGTTGCAATGAACAATGTATGTCTGGTTTTCATATTATATTTATATCTTCTTTTTGGTTTTGTCCATTTCGGGAAGTTTGTGTGATACAGCTCTGTACAGGGTGGAAAAATCAAATGTTATGATGCTGTTGCAAGCAGACAGAAATGATATCCACATTTGCTTAATGCCACTTCTTGCTTAACTGCTGTCACAATATTTCTGGAGGTGTCTCAATAGCTGTTGCCTGAAGTGCTTCATAAGCACAGCATTATAGGCCTGCAGCATGTCAACATGTGAATATTGAATGAACATTTTGGTTAGTTTGGACACAGTAATATGACTAGATAAATGATCATTTTGACCCCCATTATCCCTTTTTTCATCAAAAATGATGCATCATTGATGAAATAACACAAAAAAGATTCAGATGGCTTGGACATGTCTTTAGTGCAAGTATTACAAAAAAGCCCTTAGATGGACACCACAAGGGAAACAGCCGGTAGGAAGACCAAAATCAATCTGGCACAGGACTGTTGAAGGAGAACTAAAAGATCTTAAGATGACATGGGGTGGGGCTGAACACAAGGCAAAGAACAGAGCAGAGTGGAGAGATCTTGTATCGACCTTATGCTCCACCTGGAGCGAAGAGGTTAAGAAAGTAAGTATCCCTGTTTTGTTGCATTGGCATTGTTCATAAGGAATGATTTGGGATCAAAATTGGAAGAACAATAAAAAAATTTCATGTCATGTGGAATTGAAATTTTTACCCAAATGACCCTTTTATCTACAAAACTGTTAGAGAAAATCTGTTAGCATGCTACTGAAAGCTCTCATATTTGGATGCATCAAATGAAAAAACCTTCAAAATTGAATGGAATTCTATGTTTAAAATATGTAAATGCTACAAAAAATGCTCCGAGTAACTGTTGTTGGAATTTGATAAGAAATCATTTGAAAAACTAGAAGGTTCTGATGTCACAGGAGCACTAATAATGTCCCTTGCACTTGCCCTTCAGAATCATTTGCTAATGGTGAAGTTTTTTTTTTTTTAAATGTGTCTGTAAGAAAATTAATGATGTCCCCGCTTGTGAGATGCCAAATTAAGAACATATTTATTTTTGTATTAAGACATTGTTTGCAGGCTCAGAAAGGAAAATTGAAATACTTTGACCCTGCACACCTTCATAATGGGTGGAAACAGTCTGCAAAAATTTTCAGATGTAACATGATGTGGTAGAAAACTGTTCGAGGAAATAGCTGGACAAGCCATGATCCATATACTTCTGAGTACTGTAAAATTGACAAAGTTTAATTATCACCAATTTTGGTAATATTTTACAAAAATTGAAATCCTTTGGCCCTGCCTCCTTCATCATAGGTAGAAACATCCTGCAAAAATTTTCAGATGTAATATAAAAACTGTTTGAGGAGATAACCGGACAAGCCAAGATCCATATATTTATGAGTAAAATGCCTAACTGTAACCATCACCAATTTCTGTAATATTTCATGAAATCGAGATCCTTTGACCCTGCACACCTTTATCATAGGTAGAAACATCCTGCAAAAATTTTCAGATGTAGTACAAAAATTGTTGGAGGAGATAGCCGGACGTTTAACTTGGATGGACGAACAGACAGGGGTAAATTAATATGCCCCTCGACAATTTGTCGCTGGGACATAAAAACCATTATAATGGCACCACAATATATTTGTCATGAATGATGGACAGTTTTGGTAACATGAGGCAATAGATGTCGTATTTGTACTCATTTATTTCCTGAGTTTCCTTATTCTAATTTGAGTGAAGGACAGAACGGTTTTCCCTATTCTGAAAGGGTATCAACCTTATTCTTATTTTATTCAATAAGATGTGTTTAGTGTATTTAACCAGCTGCAGCGCTTTTGCCCATTCTCTGGCATAGTCCTTTACATCAGTAGTTTAATGTTGTATTTTCAGTTGGAGGAGCATGGCTTACAATATTAAGGTCTCTTAGCAAAGGTTTTTTGGACAGATTTATTATCAGCTAAATTTAAATCTCCACAATTGACGTGGCCAGCAGAACCATATTTGAATATGGAATTGGAGCAAAACACAGTCAGGAGGTTTAGCCTTTAGGTCATCAGTACTAAGATCCTGTAATACACATTTGTATTAATTGAATATTATAGGGTGCAAAAGGCAATGTATAGGTTTAGGAAATAATTAGGACAGATTGTTCTTAGAAATAGAAAAAAAATTTGGTTTGTTTCTTTTTTGTTTTTTGGGTTTTTTTTTACAGTAACAGGGGTAAAAAATTGGTCCTTATGATACCATGTCCTGTACTATAAGGGGTTAGTTTCATTCAAACTAAACTGAAACACATCTGTCACAACAAAACAATTTATTACCCAAATTACTCATGTTCAATTATTTTTACAATTAAACAAGTGCATATATTGTTATTAAAAATATTTATTTAAAAATAAGACTGCCAATCTTTTACCTCATATGTGCTGGATAAAAATAAAAGATGGTTAAATGCAAAAAATGCTCAATAGCAATGTGCTGTTCAGTGTTTATTTTCATATTTTTCAGACAATGTACTTGCAAATATGAAAAATAACAATTCAGTTCTTTCTTTGACCATCAGAATAAGTGAAACTATGTACCACTAAAACATGTATAATGTGCATATACTTGCTAATTTGCACTAAATTACTTTTAAACCTCAAAATATTTATGAAAAAATATTTTAAAGGATAACATTATTAGTTTCAAAATGCAACTTGCATTCCTAGGTAAAAAGAAATATATGTGGACAATGAAAGTCTTTGATATCCTGCCTAAAAGCCAATGATAAAAAAAATTATATTGAATAGTAAATTACCTCATAAAAACAAAAAAAAATCAAGAAATAAATTATTTTCTGTAGAAAATCTAAACTTTTCTCTGCAGAGCAGTTTTGACTGAAAGCAAAAATAAAACAAATGTTTGTGCCTGAAGTCCACATTTAAAAATATATTAACAGAGACGAGGCATATCATATCAATAGCAACAGAACCCCCTTTTTCAACCTTCAAAAACATCATTCCCCGATTTTTTCTATTAAATTTTTAACATTTTTCTACCCAATTTTTAATGAAAATGCAGAAACTACTAATCTGAGAAAACAGTTTATTCCTGTTTTTATGAAAATGTAGAAACTTCTTATCTGTAGGAAACTTTTATTCCTGTATTAAAGATACCACGAATAAGGTCATTGTCTTAATTTTGTCTTTTTTTTACTAGGCCAAAAATAAGGACATTTCAGTTTAAGACTAATGCAAAAGTTTACAAACTGTGGAAGAAGGATGTTACTTCTCATGTTCAGCACGTTTTGTCAAATTTTTGAACCCCTATTGGTTTATCTATTTTAAGAATTAATCATTTTACCCCGTGACCCCCATTTTTTAAGGTCATTAAGCACACTTAAATATGCCATTTGAGAAGTTTTTATGAAATCCTTTTTTTTCTTGTGTTTTAATAGATAAAAGCTACTAAGGCAAAACTTTAGAAAAATCAAGACAAACCCCTTTCCCAATATATTTTCAAACTCTTATATCCAAAAAACACAGACAATGAACTTCAATTTTGTCTGCTTATTTTGTTTAAATATAAAGAACTATCAGAACGTAATAATGACCTTGATGTTTTTCAACAAAGCAGTGAACATCTTTAAATCAAATTCACACAACATAAGACAACAAATACACTACTAAAACAAATATTGCACACTCTTTGTTACCATGACAATGGCTCTAATGCCTTATTATTTTTATTACAAAATATTTACAACTTATTCAAATAAAATAAAGCAGAAGAAGACAATTTAGAACTCTATATCCTTGCTTATTATAAAGAAACATGAGAACCTGATGTATGGATGAATCCTCCACTGAAGTGGTTTCATGACTATTGGCAGTATTGAGTTTGACTTTCATAAGTGCTAAAGATTTTATACCATGTAGATTAACGGCATGATAAAAATGTGGACTCGCTTAAATATTCAAGGATTTAAATGTTCTCAGCAACTTTATCAATAAATCTGTCATTATTATAATCCACAGATTTTAAAAGTTGTTGGAGTCTTTATTGTGTTAACAAATATCATTTAAAAAAATACTGGTTTCTTGCTTTCACATGATGGACTTAATAAAAGCAATAAACATAAAAAGTTCTTCTTCACAAATGCTCTTTGTTTTTAAACAACCACTGGTTTCTTTCACTTTCTCTACATTGTGAACTCTTCGTTAACTGGCTCTGAAGTCTGTACAATAAAATTTTTCTGGTGCCTCCCAAAGTCTATAACTTAAATTCTCCATTAACAGCATCTAATTTCTGCATCAGTACTTGTGCTCCTTTGAATGTCATTTTCTTAAGAGCCTTACGAATTCCCACTAACTGTGCCGTCACTAAATCTGTGACTTCTGGATGGTCTAATTCCAATAAACTGCAAAAAAATAAAACTTTATGAATGACATTATTTCAAATGTTTTATTTGTCAGTTTGTATCTTTTTTTGATTAGCAGAACTTTCTCTCAACTGACCAACCTATAAAATCTATTCACAACATTTTTTCTTACAACTGTGTACTTTATTGTAGGAAGTTGTGATAAACCTTACAGAAATAGCTGAACAAATTTATTGTAATTAGAAAATCAATACACCATAAGTTTTTTCATATAATGTTTAAATGCTTTAATTCTTTTCCATCAAAATATATAAAATTGCAGTTCAATGAATAATTTGACATGAAAATAAAGCACGTTTTTCTACATCAACTTGTATGTTTCGATTACTTACAAGACCAGTGTAAAGCACCCTCGGTTACAAGCTGCCCAAGATTTTAAACATCCATCAGGTAATGTGTGCAGTAATATCTGGGAGAAAAGGACTGAAAAAAACACAATCAAATTTGTTTAAGTACATACAAAAAATATTCGATTTCACGTTTTACAAGCTGCTAAGATATCAAACATAGGTCAGGTAAAATGAATAGTAATATCTGGGAAAACAGGACTTAATAAATCAATCAAATTTAACTGGCAGAATATTATCCCATATTTCAAGCTTCCTGACTGGTATTCAGTAGTAATATCTGGAAAAACAGGACTTTGACCACAAAATCAATCAAATTATATTTGACCAAGCAAGTATATCCCAGTTACAAAACATATCTTGGAAAACTCAGTAATTTCCAATAAATTTTAGTGTATCATTCTTACTCAAAATCAAGGCCACTGTATTTGATTGGAGTATGGACTTGAGTGTAAAAAAATTACTAAGTCACTCAACCATGAAAATGAGGTCAAGGTCAGATGACATATAGCAGACTGCAAGTACTCACCAATATCTAACTACAGACCAAATATGGTGAGTCTAGGTATAACAGTTGTTGAGAAATGGACTTGAATGTAAAATCTTGCTGCAGATTTTCAAATTTTCAAAACCCATGAATATATCGAGAAGAATAAATCTTTGAAAATCTCAATCTGAAAATACAAATACTTAAAGGTTTAAAAGATCACCTGATTTTCCTTCCTGTATCCTGTCTTTGTCATTCTGTATTAATCTTTTAAGGGTCATGTGACCTGCTGTGTGCTCGATAATGTGCATGTGTTGTTGACTGTCTGCAACAAATGGTTCTGATGCTATCTTGGCAATGGCTTTCATGGCCTCTGTTGGGTCACCTAGAAACAAAGGAACAATTCTCAAATAATATAAAATTTCCAATTCTAAAATTGAAATGCAGAATATCTTTATGCAGTGTTCAAATTTCAAAACTTGTAAAATTTTCTATGCTCAAACAAAAAGGTACATGCTTTTTATTGCCCAACTGATTTCAAATTCTACATTCTCTTCAATCTATACACTGAAAGGAAACAAGTGGTTAACAAAATTGGCCACAGAGCCTGTAATCGCCCACCTGGCAAATTTTTGTTGAACTGTGTCTGATTGTCTTTATTTTTTACAATTTGCTGCATGATTGAAAATGACTATCTGATTAACATGGGCCAAATAGAACACATAATTGTTGTGAAAAACACATCTGGAACATTCATACCATGTTTAGTTTCAGTTGATGTTTGCTAAGAAACTATCCATGCATGATATTAAATCATGTAATATCTGAGAAATACTCATTGATAAAATAAAACCCAAGTCAAAGGTGAAATGATGGTCAATGGTCTATTTATTGTTCAATCCTGTAAGTCTAAAATTGAAACATTTACACACCAATACACATGATGGTTGGTCACACAGTATGTGAGAACACGAAACTGAAATTTTAAAGTCAATGATGGAGGAGTGACCATTTTCTAAGATTCCAAAACATTTATTGCACACCTTAATTGGCAAGCCATACAGAATGTGACAAAATGAGTCCAAGGCAAACCTTAACTAGAATCATGGCGTCCATTTTGAATTTCCGATCGGCAAACGATTCACAACTTAAATACAGGACCATTTAAAAATGATTTCTATAAAGTAACATTTCAATCTACTTTGTAGATGTTTGAAATCTGGACCAATCAGAATACATTATTGGCCCTGGTGGCCATGTTGAATTTTTGATCGGCACCAATTTCTGGTAAAGGACCACCTGCCTAACATTTCTGCCAAGTTAGGTTGACATCTGTTCAGTGGCTTAAGAGAAGAATATGAAAATGTGAAATTCCCATAGGGTCCAATGGAAAACTAAGTTTTGTCATGGTGGCCATTTTGAAATTCCGATCGGCAAACGATTCACAAGTTAAGTACAGAACCATCTAACAATAATTTCTGAAAAGTAACAATTCAATCCACTTTGTAGTTTCTGAGAAGAAGATGTTTTAAATCTGGACCAATCAGAACACATAATTGGCCCTGGCGGACATGTTGAATTTCAGATCGGCACCAATTTCACAAATCTGGTCTAAAGGACCACCTGCCTAACATTTCTGTCAAGTTTGGTTGAAATCTGTTGTGAGGTTTAAGAGAAGACGATGAAAATGTGAAATTCCCGTAGGGTCCAGTGTTAAACTTAGTTTCATCATGGCGGTAGTTTTGAATTTCCGATCTGGACCAATCAGAATACATAATTGGCCATGGTGGCCATTTTTAATTTTGGATCTGCACCAATTTCACAAATCTGGTTAAGGACCACCTGTCTAACTTTTCTACCAAGTTTGGTTGAAATTTGTTTAGTGGTTTCAGAGAAGATGAAAATGTGAAAAGTTAACAGAGGACGACGGACGCAAAGTGATGGCAAAAGCTCACATGGATTTTGGTCCAGGTTAGCAAAAAAAGGACACAACACGGCAACGGGTTTTGACTTCCACCAGGAAAAAGAAGGAATAGGTAGGGAAAAATAGTCTATTTTAGCAGCATCAGCCATCTCTTTTTTTAATCTTCAAAGAGATCAATTGCGTGCATGGATTGGCATTCTCAAATCAAGTCGCCCACGACTAGGCCTTTTTTATTTTACCTGGTCAGAGGGCTTCCAATATCCGGGTCAACTCTGTGGCTCGAGACCTGGAGACCACTCCAGTGCAGTATACTAGTAACCACTTTCCTCCAATCGCAGGAGTGTGTTAATTACGAAGCCCATTGTGTCCAGCAGATCAAGGTTACGTCGCTGAATACGCAGGCAAAGTAATCAAGTTGAGATATACGTAGGCTGTATGAAGGAGCCAAAGGGACTTCCCCCATCAAAGAAGGGAAAATTTACAATAGGGATTGATGAAATTTGCTAATATAATAGAGATCAATTGAATAATATTTGTTACATGTTCTTTTTGTCTTACAGACAGAGCCCTCCAGTTGAAGTGTTACCGGGAGATGAATTAAAAACAACCTGTGTTTATGACACGACCTCCCGAAATACCACAACAACTTTCGGAAGAGGTACGGAATACGAAATGTGTTTTGGGTTTCTGACTGTTTACCCAGCAGAAAATATATCCAATTCAAACTGTTATTCTTGGCAAAAACTGTCTCATTGTTTTATTGAAGACTTTGTGAAGATGAGTGAAAAAGTCAAGAAAAATCCTTTGCTGAAAATGGTCGTCAGCGGTTTTATGCAAAACATTATAAAACATGGCTAAGTCGGATTATCTTTGTGCGTTATGTAGTGATGTTGTGCTAGCTTTATAATGTAAAAGCATTGCTGTTTTAAGATAGGTCGTGTAGTTTCCAATAAATGGTGTCAGTTTTATCTTATTGTTTTTTAACAGACACCATTCATTTAATAAATATTGTTTTGTAATTGTTAAGTTAAACCTCGTCACAAACAAGTTTGACACTAAACCATTTAAACACCATGCATCATATAAAAAACTCCAATAACATAAAAAATCCAACAAATGCATTCAAGTGATACAATGCGGGTTATAACCACCAGTCTTTTGAGACTAGAAGAGGGATGTGATTATACTTTCAAAGTGACTAAGTTCATTACCACACTCCTCAAGCGCCTACACATTTTGGTTCTAAATTCCATTATCGAAAATTTTTTGGGGGTTTCAGCGCAAGATAAAATAATAAAGTATTTATTTCAAAGACTGGAAATGTTTCTTTGTCGTGGTATATGCGTCCAAAATATGGGCTCACAGCGGGCAGGTGAACAACACTATACTCTATGCCAGAGATTGCTGAAACGGGTATAAAAAATATGACGGAAAAGCAGTCTACCGTGTGCTTATAAAATAGTGTTGATTATTTTGATTGAAAAAAGTGCAAGCAAGCTGCTATAATACTATTTAGCAATATTGATGTATTTAAAGCTGTGCTGAGTTTAAATTCTCTATTGTGATTTAACATTCTTAAATTATCCATTTGTTTACCGGAAGTGTTTCTTTCCATGGGCTAGTGTGAGACTGGGAGTACACATTGTCAACGTTGTGTAATAATTTAATAATTAATCTGAGATTAAATAACCTGCAAAAATGCTTTAAGGCGCGCTTGAACGAAGTTCCCAAATTGAATCGCGGATTGCCTTATTTCACTTCAAGTTATCTGGTTTGTTGATTTCCAATGATACAACAGGGATAGATCTTTGTACTTCCACGAAGGTTTTCCTATGATTGACCAGGTTCTTCATAGTATAGTGACGTTCTTTGTTACAACAAAGAACTGTCGGGAAAGTTGTGGGATGTCTCTAAATAATCTCGAAATCTATGTAGATCCTGGTACTACAATATCTAAGCTACACCTTTCGCCATAAACCACTTAACCAAAGAACATAATAAATACGGCTTCATCAACTCTACAACAATACGACCCTTGACACTACTCTATACAATAAACCCAAATGGATAACAAAACATCATACATTGTAGAATAAAAACGGAAAATCGTTCTGAAAAGAAATGAGAGAGAAAAAATTTGCAGTTCGAGTTCCGGTCATTTCTTCTTTCGGTAATGTTTTTTCTCCTAACATCATTTCCAGGTCATGTGACTTCCTATGACGTCAATTCCACTGGTCATTGTCCAATAATGAAAGTGCTTCTGCTCAACCTACCCACCCCCCTCCCAAAATGCTCATCGTATGGTGCCCATTTTTTACTGGGTTTATGTTGAAAATTACAAAATACTTCGGTCTTTAAATCTGGATTCAGCATTTGTCTTCTTTCGGGGACAAGTATAAAATATTCCGGTGTTAACTAGTAAACGGGATGTCATCACTTTACACTTCTCTTCCGCGTCTGTTGATAGCCAATCAGAATAAAATAGACTGCGTGTTACCGCGCATCAATATTCCATACCAATTCAATTTCCTTTGAAGAGATTTTTACGTCATAAATTTATCTTTCCACTTTTTTAAACTTTGATGCAATATATCACTGCCTCTGATTTGTTAACATGACACTAATTGTTGCGAAAAAAACACAAACAAAAAAGCACAATTGCATTACTTAAAATAGAAAAATGAAACACCATAAATGTCTTAGCTTGATTATTTTGCCTTGGTTTTTTTAAACAATGGCTACGGAGTGTTTAATTGTTTGAATCCTCAAAAATGTGTGACCATTTTGATTGCATGCACGCACTATCCCTGGACATGTGGTAAGCCAGTTTTTGTGCTCTAATAACAATAATAATAATTATTATTATTATTTTAATAATAATTATTATTATTATCATTATTATTATTATTAATTATTTTTATTTTCAATAGACTCTTACGTTGTAAGCCATTGATAATCGTTATCAATGTTTTAACAATTTTATATTTTGTCTTTCTAATTGTTCCTTACATTAATTTTGCATTTTAGGCAAAATGTCTTTTAAATTTATAAATTGCATGTACAATGTAGCGGAATCCAGTTATAAAATATGCAGTCCAGGCGAATACTCAAACCAGTAATATTATTGAATGAAGTAATATTACAAAATCTATTAATATTACTGGTTTTGGTAATATAAGGCTTATATTACTGATACCAATAATAACGTACATTACCGAAAACAGTAATATAAATTTCTTATATTACGAATTAGAGTAATCGGTCGATTTTTCAATATAAATGTCCAAAAATGGTCAAATTC
>JARWCS010346272.1:0-11287 GCA_034783895.1 Geukensia demissa | reverse complement strand
TTGTGACTAACATCGATTGTGACTATACACCGGCTTTGACTACTGAGTAACATGACGGGTGCCACTAGTGGAGCAGGGGTTGCTTACCCTTCCGGAGCACCTTAACTCACCCTGGTTTTTTTAGGGTTCGTGTTACTCCAGCTTTACTTTTCAGTGTAGTGTTGTGTGTTTTATGTTTGTCTTTCGTTTCATTTTGTAGGCCATGGTCTTGTCTGTCTTCTGACTAAACGGTTTCTGTCTGCCCCTATGGTATCTTCGAATTCCTTCTTCTACAATGTCTATTCAAGACTGTTATATTAAAAGAAAAGCATATATTTCTATACCAAGACAATGACGGCAGAAGTACAGCTCTGACACACGAATCTTCATGTCAGTTGGAACGTGAACTTCGCATTATTTTCGATTGCGTTTCTTATAAATTAATTAATATTCATAAATACATTCAGATAATGTAGGAAATGCTGTATCTACTCTAGCATCTAACTCGTCCATCGTCTTTGCTTGTGTTGATGAATCATTAGCTTTATCGAGTGTTGTTTGTCTTCTGTTCCTTTTTTGTCATGGTCTTATCTGTCTACTGATTTACGATTTTCGTTTCCGTCACGAACTCTTTTGAATGTTCAAATCTTCAAGACCTTCACAATTTTAAATATATTATCAAATAGGGATATTAAAAATATCTTCATAATTTTCATGTAAATCCCTGCCTGGTAGATTTAATTTTTTCTGTATATATCACGCTTTTCTTGTTGTCAAATTTTAGAATTTCTCCAATACGTAAAAAACAAATAAATGATGAAAGGGGAGTTTCAATAAAATTTATTATTAAAATTTCTACATACCTGACCCGAGGGCTGAAATAAATTAAATTTTAAAGATAATAAATGCTTCATTATTTGTTACCCAATCAAATCATTCCCTTTCTTTGTTAAAATGAAGAAATTAATATTAGCCTAAACAACTTTTCAAAGGGAATTAATAAAAGAAAATTAGAACGGCAGAGAAAATGAAACAAAAAAGGAAGAGGAAATGAAACGGTAGTGATAATTAATAATGTATTACAAAATACTAAAATAATTAACATACAACCTTCATATCTAACAATTTGATAAGAGCAAGCGGAAGAGGTGGTAGAAATTAGAAAACTGGGAGAAAGATAGCTGACACCCTTAGGGATATTTCCTGCTCTACAATCTACAATCATTGTCATGAATCGCTTTCGATATTATAAATTAGATTAAATAAATCAAAACTATACAATTATTTCCAGATTATAAACATCCTTTTCATATCACATCACATATTAAAGAGTTGAGGTTGTTGTAGAATTTAATTGAACGCAATCCTATATTCCTACTTCCTCTGCCTCTGCCGTAAATTACTACAACAATACGTCCAATCAAGGTTGAAATCGTCCCTATTTAGATTTTATGATCGTCATCATGATTTGGTTGATCCATATGATATCAGTGTACCTCGTTGTGGACCTCTGACCTGTAATTCAACAATGAGTTGACCTCTTCTCGGATCGACGTTAACCCGGATTAGAGTTAACGAGTTTTACGAGGGGTGTTTCGCGCAGAACAGGAGATGCTTACACTTACGGAAAATCTGACCTCACTCATGTTTTGTAAAAGAGTTCGTGGAGCCTTTGTTTTTGTCTTTTGGTTTGCTTAAAGTTTGTCTTGTCTCTTTGGTCTATGAAATTTTGATCTCTCGCATGGATATTATACACTGGACTTGTATTACCAGCAACCTATTAAGCCAAGAATTTCTTTACCATAATTAGTTAAAACATTTACTAATATAACTCTATAAAAATATAATTTTAAAGTTTGGTTTACCTGCAGAAAATTAATAAAAAAACGGAATATCAAACCGAAACTTTTACGGAAATTTTGTAAATAAAGCTCGATTTAAAAACAATCAATTAGGACTTGTCAGTTACCTGAATAAACTTTAAAAATATACATAAAGGTTATCTTTATAACATTATTTTAAGATCTTTGAATATTGTCTTCTTTAGTATTAACATTGACTCTCTGCTTAATAATCAAAACTGATTTTTGTCATTATTTTGTTACATTTTTGTCCTGCATGCTGTCAATATATATTTCAAAATTTATTGCATAATTTAATATTACAAAATACAGATGAAACATCACAAATTTGCTTGTTTTATAGTTAAATGTTTAAAAATCTTGCAGAATTGGTATTTGCATGACTTACAAATAGTTCTGAAAAATTTATATTTAATGAAAAATTAGGAGTTCCATATATTTACCCAGTAACAGTATAAGTAGAAGCTGTTGGAGGAATGTTTCCCTCAAAGTCTCTCCAGTCATATCCCTCACTTTTGTACTGTATTGTGTAATTCCTAATTGGACCATAACCATCGTAGGCTGGCTGCCAACTGATCGTAACATTCCTGGCCTGGACTTCTGCTGTTATCTGTGGTGTCATTGGTTTATCTGGTTTACCTAAATTTTACAAAAATCGTGATGTTATTTAAAACGTTAACTCAGTATACAACCATGAGACATTTTTGCAAATACCTTACAATTATTTTTCTTCTTAAATAAGAAGTTTGTCTCTGAAGAACAAAATCAATATACCACTCTCATTAACAGGTATTAGGCAGTCTAAATTTGGTGTCTTGAACACTCAAGGGACCCAATGAACCTTTTTGAGTTTCAGGACTGTTTGAATAATCTTGGTTCAAAAACATGTGATAAGTGTTGAAAAGACTGGACAGAGGTTTTAAGGTTCTGGTGTTTGAGCCATTCCAGTTTTGGTGACCGGAATTTGATTCAGTAAATAACAATGGGACTTAGCTGTTCAAATGTTTCTTTGGAATAAGTTTAATCCTTAAATTTTTCAATGCATTCTATTATATTTATTCCTAACAAAGGACCTTTCCCAGAATATAGATTTAGAGCAACCTGAGCATGAAATAATTTTAAGATGTTCACTTGGATAATGAATAATTTTTGTACGATTTGATTTAGTTTCTCATGTATATAAACATCATATTTGTTTTCTAATTAGTATATAAAATTATTGTCATAACTTTTTAGGTTGGGTCAGATTTTTCCTTTGATTAAACTGGTTTGATAATTCGAGTATTAGGCAACCATGCTGATATGAAAAAAATATCATTGATTCCATTGTTCTTTTGATGTCATAAAAAGAATGATTTCACTGTGTAATGATATTACACTGCAATCCAGCAATAAATAGATTATCATGGTCATATCTACTTCATCTGGCATAGCCATCTCGACGTAAGCATCTCTATGGATATTATCGATCTCTTGAAAAAGATAAATAATCTAAAAATATAAATTCATAACAAATTCTTTATAGGGATGTTACTTACTTCTGTTTATTATAGTGTAAACCAGAACTTCACTTGGTTGTCCCCATCCCAATCTAGTCTTAGCCATCACTTTAAACACATAATACTGCTCCCTCTGTAATGTGGCTACTGTGTACTCCCTCTGTGTGACAGGTATGTCTGAACTGTTCCCCTGCAGACTACCATCCCTCTCCTTGTATGAAACTAGGTAACCAGTCAGTATACCATTTGGTTGTGTTGGTGGTTCCCAGACCACTTTAGCTGTAGAGTAGGTTACCTCAGGGAACCAGATCTTGGTTGGAGGACCAGGAACTAAAAAAGTTTAAAGATGTAGTTAATAATAGTGAATGATTCTTGACTGAGTCTATCAGTTAAAAGCCTACATTTTCTCTCTATTTTCACTAATTTCTTTAAATATATGTATCTACTGGGAATCATCATTACTGGCAGAATTCAATGACAAAATTAATGATAACCTTCATATTTTTGTTTTGCTTTTTGTCTTCTTATGTCAGAAATAAAACAAATCATCTGCCATTGAAAATTTTCTCACATTGATATTGATTTTGTAAAAAATTCAAATATTTGTTGTTTCTGAACATCTATAAAAATATGGAAAGCAGTAGCAGAAATACAGCAGTTAGAACTTTTCCTAAAGACTTTCAAGCGGTAAGAAAAATCTAGCTCAGATGAGATAATTTTTAACACAATTTTGTACCTGTAGCTATAAACTTGATAGAGAAACACATATTCTTTTGCGTACAAAAAACAATTATCAATATTTTGAATAACATTTTTAACATCTTGATATAATATCCCTATACTGTGTGTAAAATTAATCTGTTGATATTATGCATGTGTAGGTTGAAACAATTTACTATTGTGAAGTTTCCTTACCATCTTCATGTGTTTTGACTGTGACAATAGGTTGACTGAGAATACCATCTCCCATCCTGGTGTAGGCCAGTACTTGTATTTGGTACTGTACAAACTTCCTCAAGTCTGTCAATAACACAAAGTAAGTTTCATTTCCTGGTACATCCTCCAGGTGTGCTTTGATGTTAGCTGTTAATGACTCATATACAACCTAAAAATATATAAATAAAATTATCCACCTGAATTGGTTTTGTACAGCAATTTACTCAAATTTTGGATAAAAAGATTACTCATTTTTGTCTTCTATAAATTTGAATTAAGAACTACAAAATAATTCACACAAGTTTTAAGCTGTTGGAGATTTCATCATGGGGTTTAGTTGTTTAAGTGAAAGTTTTATTTCAAGAAATATCTTCAAAATAGTTATAAAATATGGTATTAATAATAGGTTAAATATATGACGGTAATGTGCTGAATACATATTGTAGTGTCACATCCTCATGCTTGTCCTTGATTTATTCAATATTTTAAAATGGATGAGTTCTGATGAAATCTATAACTTTGAATTTTAGAATTTCAAAGACCTGCGTAAACTATTAAGCCTGCAAGATAGTTTATATATATATTTACCCTATATCCCAGGATGATTCCATTCCTCTGATAGAGAGGTACATCTCCCCAGGTAACATTGATGGATGTCGATGACACAGCTACAGCTCCAACATTGACTGGTCCTGCACTGGGTTCTGAAAAAAAACTTACTCAAATGTAATTACTATTGTTTATACTTAACAATGCAATATGTGTATCTTTCAAACTATAAACTTCTTCAATCTAAAGAATAGTATGTATTTGAATAGATTCTCAATTGTCACTAAAAATGTAAAGCATGTCGGCTTTTAAGATGATTTTTTATACTTTTATTATTATATACTATAGAATGTTTTTATAAGAAAAAAGTCATAAGTATTTCCCTTTCCATTATAAAAAAGTCGAAGAATGTGTTCATATCACATCCAAAAGCTTGCAAGTTGCTCTATAATACATATATTGTTAGTTCTTTAAAAATAAGTGCAAGACTCCATTTATTACCACAATGATAGTCAAGTTACAGATCAAGTTTTTTTCAGAGGAGTTATCATGGCAATACATATAGTGAATACATCCCTAAAATAATACATACTCCAAAAAACAAAAAAGGCCCACCTGCAACATAAGCAAAAATAAATGTCTGACAAACAATTTTTTTAATGGAATTATATATTAAATATCCACCAATTATATTTGTATTATAATGTAAAACATTTGGCATTTGAAAATCAATATGTCACTGGAAGCCAATCTGTAAGTCATTAGGAAGCAAATCCCAAATTGAAATTAATATATTTAAAAAGCCCTCTAATGTATGTAATTATGATTTGACACTAAACAATCCTACTTAATCATAAGATCATCTCTCAGCATGATAAATTCTTGTTCCAGAAATAAACTTCTTTCTTTTAAATATAACAGTATAAAACTCCAAAGTAAACTTACTGGCATCTCTGGTTCTTTCAGTACTGACAGGACTGTAAGGACTAGACCCAACATCATTAAAGGCACTCATCTTCACTTCGTATTCCATCCATTCTTCCAACTTTAGAAGGGTATAACTCTCACTGTCCGTGTCCAGAACCACTTCATGGAAGTCTGTCTCGTCCTTACGCTTGTACATCATTTTATAGCCACGGGGATATCCATTCCAATTTAACTGAGAGAGTGGCTGAAAAATAAAAACAAATGATTATACACTATAGAAAAGACTTCAAAAACAATAGTAATGCATGGAGAAAAATTTCTTTGTCTTGTTCCATTTTAAAGTCCTTTTATACTTTCTCACATGTTTGCCTTTTCTTTAAGATGAAAAAATTTGGGTTTGTTTTCTAAGGATATCAATATTGTGATTCAATATTCCAATTAAGGTTACCTTAAATTTAAATTTCACTTGAAAAGTGGGTGAATATAGTGATGGTGTGTCCTTCAGTCTGTCCAACAAGATTTTTCCATCACAAATTTCTTCACTACTACTGAAGGGAATTATTAAATTTTTGTAATACCGCTTTAATATAACCCTCCCACTCCTTTTCAGGGTTCTAGCTCATTTACTTCCTGTTTTTAGGACTTTCAATTTTTCAAATAACAGTGTTCATATACAAATTTTTTGTCACAGATTTCTCTGTAACTACTGGAGGGAATGGTAAGATATTTCGTATATTGCTTAAATATGATGCCTTGTACAGTGTCTCCACTTTTCAGGGTTCAATGTCATCTTCTACCTGTTTCTGGCGACTTTTTTTTATTTTAGGTGAGCAGGGGTGTGCATTGCTCAGTTCCTCTAGTTAATCCTTTTGTGAATATCTTTTTTTAAAATCTGTTTTAACATGTTTTGCAAAACTAACGACTAAATCAAATAATACTTACAGCCCAGCTGATTCTAAGAGCTGTAGAGTTGACTGCACGAACAGTGACATTGTCTGGTGGAACATTGGGAGGAGCTTGGGCAGTCTGAAACTGTCTACTTGGGGCACTGTAATTACTGGGTCCAACAATATTTACTGCTGTAATCCTTAATCTATACATTGTGAAGGGTCTCAAATTGGGAACCAGTATGGTTCTGGCATCTGGATCCGAAATATCATACACTGGTACCCATGTCTGATTGTTATCTATCTGGCCTTCTATTTTCCACAATGTAATAGATGTTTTACCATCATATCCCAACAGGAACTGTAAAAGTACTGACCTGGCCTGAATATCTGATATTCCAAGATTGTAAGGTGTACCTGGTCTCTCTACAAAAAAAAGCGATGTCACTAATCATTGTCCACCTACTTTTACAAAACATGCTATTACACAGATACACTTTTCAACGTTTTGCTGTTTCTATTTTACATGAATATATGGGCAGCTAATGGTATTAAAAGTATTTGATGAAAATTGGTATGCAAATTAGAACACATTATATTACATTACATTCTGAACTGCTAAGTGTATATGAATTCAACCATAAAAGTTTACTTCTTTTTTAATCTATATATAACATGTATAATGCCACATTGTGAAAGAAACTAACAACTTCTTTCACTTACCTGGAGGGACACCAGACTCAAAGTCTGCAGAGGATGTCTTCCCATTTCCTTTACTGGTCCTACCATAAATGTAAATAGTATATTTGGTGGTAGGGTCCAGATCTCTTACTGTGTAGGTCAAGGTTGAGTTGTTCAGATTTACATCTTTTTTAGTAGCAGGCTGGTCTTTCTTTTCCCATAATAATGTATATCCTAAATATAAAGAGAAGCAACTTATCATTGGTGTTACCTCCATCAGTAATGTCAACACATACATGTATTCCATTTTAAATTCCATTGTGACCAAGAACAATTAACTATTTTAATTATAATTGTGGTATCAATAAAATTTCCCATGCATTTTGTTTGAAAAAGTAATTTTTCAAATAGGTTCACAGAAACTGATTGCAAAATATAAGTTTAAGATGCAGTTCCGAAATCCAAATTATTTCAATAACAGCTTACTTCCATGCCATTTTCAAGTCATGTATAGTTTTCATTTACCTGTTTAGAAGCTCAAAATTATTTCTGTAACTACCTTACTTTGTATAAAGAGTACATTTACCTGTAAGAATCCCATTAATTTCTTTAGGTGGCTGCCATATGACTTTAACAGATGTATCAAATATATCAGTAAAAGATAAACTGGCAACTTCCCCAGGAACTGAAAAATTTAATTTGATATCAAATTATGGCTTTGTTAACTTTCATTCTAGGATTTTTCGATTCTGATTTTGTTAGTCTTTTCAAGCCTAAAAGAAAGATTGTATAGAGTCTGAAATTGACATTATAATGAAACATTGTGAATGATCTAACAAAATTACTAAGAAAATATTTTTACATAAGCAGTTTTCTGGAACAAAAATGGTCTACAAATGCAAAGGTTTATCTGTTTCTTGCAATTAACAACAAAATACAATATTTTACAAACTTTCATCCATACATAATTTCCCCTTAAACCTTCATTAAGCCCACTTCATTCAACGGTAGCAAAAATCCTGACATGAAAAATGTAAATTTACCATCTTCCTCAGTCTTAATGTGTACTGGTATACTGGCTGGTCCCTGTCCTTGACCTGTATAACATGTCACTGTTATTGTATAGTCGGTAAACTTCCGCAGATTGTACAAATATGCATGCTGATAATTGTAGGGGTCAGTCGGATCAGGAGGCACTGTTTTCATCTCTTGTATATTGCCTGGACCCTTGGCTACAATAATATACCCCAAGTTGACACCATTGATCTTAGAAGCGTCTGGTGGCAGCCATATAATTTTAACAGCTGTTGAATTGATAGAGGTGATGTTGACATCAGTTGGCGGAGCACCTGGAACGCCTTCCCTCGTACGTACAAATATACTGTCGCTATAAACACCTACACCCTCGTTGTTATAGGCGGCTATTTTTATCTCATATTCTGTGAACACTATTAGTCCTGTCAACTCAAACGAAGTGGTGGGCCATGATGCAGTATTACGTTCTAAAAATGGACTGGTGTACCCCTTCAGTCGATACTGGACTCTGTAACCTTGTAAATCACCATTCCAGGTATCTTCTGGTGGGGCTTGCCAGTTAAGCATGATGGAGGAATTAGATCTGGGACTTCCATAGAATCCTCTTGGTGCCTCTTCTGGAGCTACAATTAAACAAAAGAAAAACGTCAGTTGACAATGCAAAACATCAACAGTCAATTGTCCATATAATTAGTAATCTACGCCTGTTATAAAGAAACAAGAAGTTCAAAATATCAACCTGTTGATTTTAATTGTTCCAAATGTAATTCCAAATTTCAAAACCAACCTTTTAATGGAATTACTGATTTCAACAGTTGATGTCTAAGAAAAAGGACATCTAAATGCTAAAACACATTCATGTAAGAAAATTTTAAATAGGAGACATATTTAGAAAAGTTCTTCAACTGACATCATGATTTTTTTTCTTCAAAGTTAAATAGTAATATTCAGTCATGTTAGGTGCTTTGATTTCACACTTACGTTGTTCAGGCATAAGTAATGGTGGATCTGGCTTTGCAGTACTAGGTGGCCCTTCTCCAACTTTGTTGACAGAGCTGATACGAAACTGGAAGTATCTAGCAGGTCTAAGATTTGGCAGGACGAAATAACGGGCAGTAGGAGCAACATCTTGTGGGTACGTCTCCCAACCTTCATCTGGACCCATTGTAACACCTTGGAAAAATTTCAAATTTATCAAAGTCATATTGCAGCATGTTAATTATAATATTTGTGATATTTATAACATCTATCATTCTAGAAAAACATTATTGTAACTTACTCTTATTAAACCAAAGACAAATCTACATGAAGGCTTCAGGAATATATGGGAAATAAATTTCCAAGTTTCAAATAATTTAAAAATATTATTACACAATACAGAAATATTTTCTTGACATTTATAATGTATCAGTGTACTGTTGCTTAAACACTGTCATTCTTTTACAGGAACTTTGTCCCTTTAGGAATAGACCCTTTTACTGCAACTGCATTCCTGTTATTTTGGGTGTAAATTGATAAACTTTCCCAGAAAGATGATGTAACAGAACAATTAAATGTGACATCAAAACTATCGTGCCTTCGATGTTCGTACAACCAGAAGCTGTTGCGAAGCAATGGTCGAGATCAGGAACACAGTTAAAGTAAAAGGGTCTATTAATCCAACGTTTGTAATGTTTGTTAAAATTCTATCAATCTAATTTGTTAACATACTGAATCATTTAAATTTGGTCATAATTAACCTTAAGGACATATACCTATTGGTATATTACTTTGTTTAAATATAGTGTGTTATATATGCCAAAAAGACACAACTCATATATAATGGATTACTGATTGTTGACAATTTGTACCAATTGTATCAAAGATAGCCTCTAGATCTGTCCTGAACATGCAAGGTCTGGGCTTTCAGCCAGGGATGATTTTGCCGACCATGCCAACTAAGCGGAAATAACCAACCGGAAGCCAAATACCGCAATATAATAAAAGAATCATAATGGACAAATCCGGACTACCATTAGCGGAAATCCGCTAAAAAGCGGAATAAAATCATCCCTGTTCAGCACAAAGGATATGGCCTAGAAGCAACTTATATAAAGATGAAAAGTGCAATAAATGTGTTTTTTCTAATTTTTATCATATTATTTTTGATTTTTGTATGTTAATCCTACATAGTTTTTCATGTTTACAACAAGAATTTGTTAATTTCAAAATGACACAAACAAAGAGTAATCAAACGGAACTTTAAATTCTTAATCTTGATACCTTTATCTGGAATATATGTAACCATCCTTTTCTGAAAGATGAATCTCTCAATTGGTGCGTTACCATCTGGTCCAGGAGTAAAGGTTATGTTAGCACTCTTTAAAGCTGTGACAGGCACAAAAATTGATGTTATCACTGGCTGAAATGGTAATTCTGAAAACAAAATTATACACATTTTAATTTTTCTCTGATGAAAAAAAGGTGTCAAAGGAATTTACAAAGCATAAATGTTTCCTAATTATCCTGCAATATCATGTCAATATATTAAACACTGTAAAAGAATAATCTTGAAATTTTCTGACATGTTACTGTTAACTCTCGTTTTCTCTAACTCGGATGAGTCGAAACTTTGGTTGACTCGAAATTTTTGCCTGGTCCCGATTTATTTCCCTATATATTTATGTAATTTTACTCCTTATATGTCATAATTGGATGACTCGAAATTTCGGTTGTCTTGAAGTTTTTTCACGGTCCCGTAGTCATGAAAAGCATGTAAATTCATTCCGTTATCTCGAACAAATACACACATGTCAAAACACAACCTCGGGGCATTTAAATTGCTTCACGTTTCAAAGTATTTACAATGTACATGTATTTAACTCCAATCATTGTACAGATTTATGACAGCTTACCTGAGATAATCTTTAGATCGTTATCAAAATCAATTAGT
>JARWCS010346262.1:0-11287 GCA_034783895.1 Geukensia demissa | reverse complement strand
TGTGTCTGGGTAAAGTGGCATGTCTTCCTGCGGACTGTTGCTTTCGTGAGCTAGCACGTTAAAAATCCGGCTCAGCGCGTCCCTCTAGTACAAAGCAGGGTTCATCATCATCATTCATTAATATGGTCTCGTCCTGAATATGCATGAAATACTTGCCACTGGACGTTAAGCAACATTCAATCAATCAATTTTAGTAAGTTATGAAATATGTATTTCATTTTCGGACAACATTTATTACAGGCATATGTTACCTGGTGCAGGTAGTTGTTGGCACGAATCATAGCATACATTGAACAGTTAAATATGCTTAAAGCTAAGTGGCGTGGCGGTTCTATTATGTGGAATAACACACTATGCTTGCTTCTATATATTGCAGACGTAGCTTATGTTTCGTAAATGTTCATGTGATTTTTAGTCAAGGTACCACTTTCATGATTTTAAAGGGTGATTCTACCGAGTTTCGTTAATTTTTCTTTACCTCTGAGGCTACGGAACGAGTCATCTTGTCTGACGTCAAGGCTTCTTTTGTATTTCTCTAATTTGTTTTTTAATTGAAATGCTCTCAAAATTCTTGCTTATAAAAATCATCCTGAAACCACCCATCTTTGAGGTGGACTTGCATTTCCAAACACTATTTTTGATTTGCTCGAGGCGCTTTAGAGCTCACCGAGTTACTGCTAATTAAGAAATTATTGCGTGCATCAGTTATTGCAAATTTGTCATTTACAGCAAAAATTCGACTTTATTATTGAAGATTTTGAGAAAATTCCCACGTTAGTTTTGTCAAAAGGTAACTAATGCGAAATTAAAATATTGAAAAATCCTGCCTATTTTTGCAATAATAAGAACATGAAGAACCTTGAAAACTATTCTAATGTAAAGTAATTGAATTCCAAATTTCTTGAAAACTTTGTTGGGACATAAAGATTTAATTCTTCGTTCCTTTTCCTATACGGCTTCATTGAAATTCTTTCCATAGCTTTTGTGTCATAGAATTACTGAACATATATTCTTTATTTCGCAAAAAAATATTTATAACAATTTTTGGTCTGTGGTTGTAATGTATGTGAGGAGCGATAGAAAACGCATTTGAGATTATTGCCATGAGATTTCAGTGTCCACTTGGGTGTCTGAACCAGAAACCCTAAACCTTAAGCCTTATCATATAAGCTTTTTACATTACACAATCTCATTAGGATTCGCTATCCTGCTATGCCACGTAATTTTGTAGACCACGAGAATGGGAACAACAAGCTGAAACCTGGCGAATAACGTGATGGTAGGCAGATGACGGATGATAATGGCACACATAACAAAAATTACTTGAACATATACAGGTGCACGTCAAAGAATTTTTCTCAAAATATTTTTTTTAACTCTCTATCCGCCTAAGTGAACTGGTATCTGATTGTGAGACGTTGATACATTGTGACTGCATTTGTTGATAAGTAGATATCAATTTATTGTTTTATTAATTATATGGGGTAAATGTCAAATGTAAATGCATTCTTTCCTTAATTTCTAATATGCCTTTGACTATGTTCAGGCGTATTTGTTGTTGTTTAATTTTAAGGGAACTACCCCTGATGAAAATCTGGTCAGTCCCATCTGTCTTAGTATTGTATTAGATTTAAATGTTTTTCTCTACCTGGGTCGCATGTTGCAACTAGAGAAAAAAAACCTATCTTTTTACATACAATCGAAATTGTCGAGTATATTCGAATAGAGATCGACTGGGCTCGAAAGGACATCGAGTGTGCTTGCATTCACGTCGAGTTTGCTCGAAGGGAAGTCGAAGTAGATCGAACAGAGGTCGACTCTACTCGAATTGAGGTCGAATAGCTATAATAATAATAATAATAATAATAATAATAATAATAATAATAATAATTCTTTATTTCAGACATAAATAGTCCATTGATATATACATAGTATGAATATGAATAATTACAAAGAAATGATAATTTGTATATAAATATTAACCAAAATTCACATATATCTCTTTATACCAATGTTTCAAAAGAGACGAATTGTACCATAAATCACTACAGATTATAGTATTTACAAGATTGTTATCAGATTCTCGCAAACGTTTAAACAAACTATATATATATTCTAGTGCGGACGCCGATTGTCTGAAGTTATCGAATCGTGGCGATCGATCTAAGTCGTAATGGTCGAGATTATCGAGTAGAGATCGATTTTGTACACGAATCAACCAGATTGCTACTAGACCTAAACCAGACCTCCTCCAGACCTGCCAATAAACACGATCTCTACACGTATTTCCGAGCTAAATGTCCGATTCCAAAGGGACCAAAGTAGACCGTTCTAGACCGAATAGGACCACTTTGCAGACCTCCCAAGATCAACCACGATGATCGCGTTTGATCGAGGTACATCAGTCGGCGGTGTAAACAGGGCATTACGTAGATATTTCGCAACACGGCTGCATTTTGGGGCTGATCGTTACTTTTACTGGTCTGGAAGGCCACGATGATATATATCGGTTTCTCCCGACCACTCTTCGCAGACAGACGCCACTGGAACTGTAAGGTTTGGGGAACACCTATAGAATCACGCTGTCGAATTAGGAACTACAATCGATCTTACTCCTGCTCTGGGTGGTCTTGTTCAAGCGGAGCTTCCCATCATCGGAAGAAAGGACGTTAGGAAAGACCCAAGATATCTTACTCGGGTTGATTTTAGCCACGTCGTTGACGGCAGCAGCTCTTAGAATGGCATTGGCGTCTGAGTCATGCACCAGTGACAATTCATGCTTGAATACATACAAGACCTTTTTGTAGTCGTCTGCAAAGCCGAAAATGTGTGTCATGGGTTGAAAACGAGCCTTTGTTGGCGGGTTTGGCGATAATGTACCCACAACGTGCTGCAAATCCCCTGTTATCAGCCTCGGCTTCGGTAGAGGAATCTTTATACCACTGCTGGTTGAGACCTTGGGATTTTGAGAAATCGTCAGGATAAGTCAACATTCCAAGCATGGTAATGGCAACGCCTGGGTTGTTGATTTGTTCGATCAGCTGGCCTGAGAGCTTGTAACTGATGGTCTTGAAGAGATACATAATTCCGTTGTGAACAAGAGACACTAGATCTGCATCGGCATATTCACTATCGTCGTTCTTTTGCAGTCGCCTTCCACCAAGAGATAACACTCGGCGGGATGTAGAAACAAGTCTTGGGTCTCAATGTTGATTCGGATCTAACCTGGATTATTCAGGTTGGAACCAGCTTGACGTTCATATTCGTGTACCTGATATTCTTGGAGAGTTTCGTCGAAGGTCAACCCTTCAGTGATTGTAAGGATGTTGCACATAGTGTATTTATTTATAGCGATGGACGAAGTCCTGGATGGTAGCAATGCCAGAACCGGATATGAGGTTGTTCAACCGGGTTTGCTGCGGTTTACTGCGTTGAACATTGATGTGTTGACTGGGCATTTTGCGGGTCACTTTATCAATGACATGGTCCGCGGCTTTGGTAGCTCCTTTTTCAACACCCTTCAACGCTGCATTGGTCGCAGCACTCATGGCCTTATTTCCTACCCGCCGTATGCATACTTGCGACGATATCCATTTTAGATGAGTTACATTGTGATCTATTTATAGGATACTATACCTATATTCTTCGATGTTGATGTGTCCAGCGTTCTTCATGCCGTCGAGGATTGCCACAATCTCGTTGTTTCTAGCGAGGTAAGCGGCAGTACACAGTTCCAAGCAATCGAGGAGCTGGTTGAAATTGGAGGGTGGAAACACAGTGTGCACCCCACTGCCATACTTAAATTCCTTGTAAATGTGTATACCCACTTATAGCTTCTGCTCAATTTGGGAGCTCCTGGAAAACGATCCAAGTCTTTGTGCCAGAACGTTTCGCCTCGCTTTTTGACCATGAGTTCCATCCCGGGGGTACCTACGTAGCGCACTCCATCCACGAAAATATCACCAATGAATTCCACCGGTGAATTCCCGATCATGAAGGTGTCGTCTTTCACCCTAAAATCCGAATGTATGGTCAGCCTGTGAAGTAGTACTGAGGTATTGCTGAGCTGGGGTCCTAGGACGGTATCTGTGGCAGATGCAATGTAGTGGATCGTCAAACTCGGCCGGTGGGGAAGAACGGCTGGCACAGCTGTAGGAAGATCTTCGATCGTCTTTGTAGCTGCTTCCTGCTGAGCCTCAACCACATCTTGGAGAGATCCAGGCTGAGTCCGATCTTGTCGAGGCGATGTTGCAAGTTCAAGCTGCTGTGGCTTGAATGCTGCGCTTGGTTTCGCGCTGCTGGGATCGGTGATCTTGATAAACGTTATTTATTTTATAGGATAGAACGTTGTCGAACGCCCCAAAGCATTTGTTTTTGAACGCCCCTTCGCGTCTGTTTGAACGCCCCTTAGCATTTGTTTGAACGCGTTAAGTGAAACGCTCCCAAGCACCTGCTGGAAGGTCCAGTCACATTTCCCAAATATCATCCGTAGGGATTGTAATACCTTGTAATACCTTTTCTTTGCAAGATTCAAATGTCTGAGCATTGAGGTTGCGGGAAAGGCTCTACATGTCCGTACTGGAGTTCTATTCGTCGAGATCACCCCCACCGTAATAGATCGGGAAGATCAAGCGATCACACTCCAAACATATACTTCTCATATCGACCAGGTCCTACTCTAACTTCCATTTGCAAGATCGCCAGGACTGGGGCTCCTCGGTGTCCAGATGTTCTTCATACTCCAGTTCCCGATCCTTTCTTTGTCTCATAGAACTCATCTTATTTGCATCGGTAATTCCCTGTCGACTCGTGAGATCGATAGTTACAAATCCGTAAGGTTTGGGACCAGTAATGCTTGCACAGAGTGTCATATTGTAAGATCGTCACAGCGGAAATGGTCGAGATTTATAGTAACTTGCTTGAAAAGGGCAGATAAAGCATTTTCACGGATCGATTGTCGAAGCAGTTTGAAGTAGTTTTGGTTCAGGTAAAAACAGTCAACATTATTGCGGTGATCGCGAACGTAGCAATCCTCACACTTGTTTTGCTTGCTCAGCATCCACTCGGCGAATATCATCAGATTTTTGCAGGTGAGATCGAACTTTCGCAGATCTGGCACATCGTTTCCATGCTCAAAGAAGAAGGTTTCGATACCACTTTGTGGGAAATTTTCAACCACAACGATCAACGAGTTAGGACAGTGGTTTTTGATGGAAAGAAGTTCACGAATTTCCTCCTTCGAGAATCCCTTCCCCAGTGCCCGCTGCATGAGATGATAGATTGGTTGGTGAAGCGATTTTCCGAACACGCACAACCGATTGAAATCCAACCATCCATCGCGCAGGAGAAGGTTGTGGAGAAGCCTTGTTTTGCCGCAGTCTGATGTCTCGATGATAAATCCTCTGATTGACCGCTGGGGTAGGAGGTAGTGGTTGCACCTCGATGCTGTGGATTTCTTGTAAAAATGTCCATTTATTTAAATAAATCTTCACTGTATTGCAAGAAAAACAGAGACCTTTAGTCGATACGAGGTTACAGCTTCCAGCGGTCGACGGCGACGAGGTGGATTGTGTTCTGTGTGCGGTGTTAAGAAAATCCCAGTTTGTGAGTACTACCGGGACCGGTCTCATGAATAAGCTCATCAATCGTTTACCGGTAAAAATGCATAACTCCACAGGTCCTGACACCAAATTACACCAACGCTTACTCCCGGATGGAATCCTAAAGTCGATCAGGCAGCCTATCATCACCATCTGTGCTATGCTTAGAATAAGGAAAGAGCTGCCCGAAATTCCAACTGCGACCAATTCATGATAGACTCTCTCGATGCCATTCCCAGTCCCACCAAGCGTGAACAGACTGATCGAAGCATCGTCAAACACCTGATCGGCACCAAAGTTCGATTTGGATTGGGTGTTAAAAAAGTTCGTTGGTCGGATCAACTAGCCGAGGAATTGCACAAACTCTTCCGGTGTAAATTCGAGCGGCGTCGAGTATCGTAGGGGGTGTTGACAAAACCTGGGCAGCCGATTTGTTGGATATGAGTGCCTTCTCCTGAGACAACAAGGGTTACAAATTTGTCCTGAGCATCATCTTTATTTTTCAAAGTTTCGCTGGCTGGTGCCAGTCTTGGCGATCTCATCCTTTCAGTATGCTGAAAGAAATCACCGGCTCACCATCCTCTTGGCAGGTTTCGCATGTGGTGCTTTTGCATGTCTAGCATTTTGCATTACCCCGTTCATCTCGTCAATCAGCACCTGAAAATCCCTTTCCATACGACGAACACCTTCAGACTCCGTCAGATCGTTGCTGGTAGAGGTATTGTTAAGTCACTGCATCGCAAGGATCTTTCTGGTCGTCGAGATTAACGATCCTATATCGGTTCATATCCAAATCGTCTGCAGTCACGATGGCCGAATGCCTCGCCCTAGATGAGCTTCCAAATTTGTCAATTCTTTATTTATGATTAAAACGTTTTCGAACGACCAGCCGTCTGTCAACAATTTCAACATGCACAGGCAGAAATGCGCACACACTACGTCACCAAATCAACGGTGTTGTATCGAATCTCGGGCTGCAGATAGTCAGCATCTCGACGGGCAGTGGTATTCCATACGAGTCGATGCACTTATGCCAACACGTCTAGTGCGTTGCGGGGCCATCGCGATCGTTGTGATTCAAGATTCAACATTCGATGCGGCGCGGGAAGGGTGGTAGGGTATTTTGCATGAACACCCCTAAAGCGAGGAATCCCCAAGGTCGCGACGGACCTTTATAGTTCCCAGTTGGACATCGATTTGTTGGGAAGAAGGAGATCGTGCACGAGAATTTCTGTCATTTTATTTATGTCATTTACCGATAATGCCCAATCGCGAAGGTGCTGATCCCATCTTCCAAGATGTGGCGTTTGTCGTCCGGGTCGAGAGAGCTTTTTGCAACAACGGATGGTGTACATTCGGTGGAATCTACTCCTGAATAGGTTCATCTCTCTGGAGATTTCAATGTTGTTGAAGAGACAATCTTTGTAATCTTGGTGATTGAGTTCTCAACGACGCATCTCTTCTCTCTTCGGTTCGCTTGGTTTCTCCGGCGGGTGTCACGTGGGAATACATCTTGGCTCTCAAACTTACAAATTCTTTCATGGGGACTCCGCCACACTCGTCTTTGAATTTCCCGCGTACCTTCTTGTTAACTCCGGCTTCGATTCCCGATTGATGATTCTGAGGGTAATTGGAGGTGTCGAACCACCCTTTCACGTCCACAGCCATATCTTTGTGGACATCCGGCATCTGAACCTCATAAATCACACTGTTTGCATCCGTGAAACAGACCTTTGCCCGGCTTCCATACCTCGGTTTGAGGTAACCGTGAACGAAGTCTTTAACGATGGTTTTCGAGCGCTCCTGGATAGTGAACCCCAGGTAGATTGGATTGGTCATTTCCACTTTTCTCTTGTACAAGTGACTGGCAACTTAATTCTCATCGAAAACAGCCCTCTTCTTGAAGTTGGGCTTGGCGATCAATTTTGCTGCCTCCTTGTCGTTGTTCACAAGCCGAATGTCCTGCCGATTCCTCAAATTCTCCACGGATTTCCTATAGACCGCATTCACCATCAACTTGAAAAAATCCTTTTAGAAATCTCTCTCGGCAGCGGTGCTCAAAGCCGTCAGTCGACATACTATTTTAGCCAAGGCCGTTTTTTGAACTTGATTGCTCGATGAATCTTCTTCAGCTTCAGACCTCCCAGCTCCAAGTACTGTTTCAGGTTGGCCGAGCGGATCACATATTTCTCCTTATCGTTGAGATTGGTAAATAGTTTTCGCACCTTGTTGATCTCCATCTCTTCGGGGGCGAAAGGGTAATTGTTGGGGTCACCGCGGAGCGACTCTGGGTACTCTAGATCCACTTCCAGGAAATACCCCACCTGCCCTTCGGGGTCGATCTGTTCCGGGACCGGAATTTCGTCGAGATATTCGACCCATTCGAATCCATCGGTGGACATGGGCATACTCATCGCGCACCCATACAGGTTGTTTGCGTCCAAGTACATATGGTAGGATGAAGGTCGTCAACTCGATCAGGTCAACCAGTTGATCCTTCCTCAGGGAAAAGCATTTCAGCTTATGATTTTTGTCGATCTCTCAACTCCTTCAGGGTTACAACAACCGATTCCATCTTAATCAAAGCTGATGCCATGATTGATATTTATATATACTTATAAGTTCATTGTTTTTATTGTATTATTTCAATTTCCTACCGTCCAGTGGCTGTTCAGAAACAAATTAATTTCAGCTAGCATCGAACATTGCTACTTAATATATTACCAGTATTAGGTAATTCAAAACCATGTCAAAAAATCATATGATACATAACTGATTTCCCATTCCAATATGAAATGCACACAGATACATGTTGTAAATATGAATTAAAATTTCATGTTTTTTATAGTTAAAATGAGGTGGAGCTAGAATTTGGTGAAAGAGACTGCAGACTTCATGAACCTTCATGTTAAAAAATGTTGCAGGGGTAGCTTGGCGAACATATTTAAATTGTTAAAATATATTGACCACTTTTATGCTTTTAACAGCTAAGCCATTTATATGATTCAGAGAATTTTCTAAATTTAAAGTAACAATATGTTCCTTTGATGTATAAAGAAAAATATATATCCTACTAGCTGGTATTGCATACACCTTGAAGTAAGCGTTCCCATCCTGTATTATTTGCACCCTTAAAAAATTAATAAATATTAATCTTTAACTTAGTATGTCAAGAAATGAGGACAAGACTCATGTGAAACACAAAGTTTAATCATTAAGAAAAGAAATTTTTAATCATATTTTAATTTTTAGGAAAAAATTCTTTGATTGAGTTTAATATGCAACTTTTAGACAAAAAAGTACATGAATTTGTAGTTTTGACTTGATCCAACACTATACCATAACCATTTTCTCTTTTTTTGGTTTGGTTGGTGGTGGGTTGGACACTATTAAATCTTCATCCCAAGCAGGTAATTATAAAGCTTCTATTTGGAAAGTGGGCAAAGACAGGCAGGATCTCTACCTTTTATCCCGCATACAAAAACCTACAAATTATGGATGCATCCATAATGCATATATTGTATACCATGTACATGGCCAATATGAGCAGCAGTGGTGGTAAAAAATGTCATCTAAAGGTACATGTATGGAGAGATTCCAAAGAATCACATATATTCACATTGTATTTTTCATAGTCAATCATTTGTATTAGTAGTTGTGACTTTTTCACCATAATTAATCAAACTATAATATGCTTGGTAATAAAAACAAATTCATATGGACATTTTCTGTTACAGATATCCTACCCTTCCTTATCACCTGCATGTCTCTGCATCATAGATAGCAGGGAACTGCCCAAAATGTTTACTTAAATTTTACCATAAAATGTCTACTGCAGAAAGTTTATTTTCCTCACAATGTGTCTATGTTCTCAAGATGTCTTGGATTTTAACTGTGAATTATTCAAAATTTAAAAATTATTCATAATTTCAAAATGTAATAAAAATGTTTAGAATATATGGTTTATTTATAGGATATTTGAATATAGTTTGTTTTGATGTTAAATAAACAATACAATATCAGGATAATATATCAATAAAAATAAATGCATTTTTAATTTTTAAAGAATTAAAAAGGCAGGGTTTGAATGTGTATGTAATGATTATATGATAATTATTAATACTATTTTTTAAGATTTTTAATTGAAAGATATAAAGATATATATATTAAAGAATAATTCTAAGAAAATTTATTAACGAATAATTCTAAGAATAATTCTTTAAATTAAAATGGTAGAAAGAAACCAAACAGTAATGAGTGAGTTTGACAAGAGTGTTGTTTATTTAACTATAAATGCTTGTAGACATTAAGACAACAGACTTTAATATTAATAAGTGGACTTTTTTTCTTGCGAAAATGTCTAATTAGCCAGTAGACATTTTGGGCAGTTATCCAATATATTGTGATAAAAACTTAAAATCATCTCACTAGATACAGTCTGGTAAATCTCATGTGGAAACCAATGGGAGAAGGCAAAGTTTGGTATTCATGTACAGAAATATATTTCAAATTATAAGGAAAATATCATTTTGCTAAATCCCAACCCCTATTATCAAATGTGTGAGCCAAATCAAATTAATTAATTCAGTTTTTGTCAAATTTCCTAATAATTTTTGTATTAATTAACAACAAATTAGTGTCAAACATACCTATTTGTATTTCTAGAATAACCTTAGGGGGACACTATATTCTCTTTTATATCACAAGGGCAGGCCTGGAATTAGCTTTGAATAGTGGGTAGGTGAGCCCAGCTGATATTTTTAATTAGAAATAAACCTCTGCTATCACTTCAGTTTAGGCAGTGGCATTATATTTCATGAAACACGTGTAAGACAACAAATAACGACTAATTTCATACTTTGAATGTGTTCACGGCACACCCCCTGACGATTTCAAACATTCGCTGCGTCTTTATCGTGTTTAGCTCAGCATCAAAACTTAAATGGTCTATTAGGATTGCGTTCATTGAGGGTTAATGTTCCAACAGATATTGCAATACTTAGAAATTGAAACTTACGATGTCGCTATGCCATGATTTATCTGTTATTTAGGCCCCCGAGGGCGGCCGGGGTATAGAAATAGGCCGTTCGGTTTCTTCGCCTGCAGGTAAAGGTCCGTAGGCGGCCAGTTACAAGGCTAAATTTCCGCCCCTATCCAACCCGCAATTATTCCAGTGGCAGTCTAAAAGTCCCTCCCTTACCGGTCCCTTTGTTACAGTCTACATATTGATTTATTTTATTCTAACTTGTTTCCGTCCTGAATATGCATGAAATATTTACCACTGGACGTTAAACAACAATCAATCAATTAATCAACCAAACATCAATGTCCTAAAAAATTTCAAGATAGATTAACTAGAACCACGTTTTTGCGCGGAACCATAGTACGACAGCATCGATAGCTTAATATAAAATAAATGAGAAAAAAAATAGATATAAGAAATTCATAGTTCGGCAAATATGAATCCTTAAAGCACATACACCTTTAGTGTTTTAACTCATTTTCAGTAAGGTAGGTTTATCGATACACACTACAGGGACCTCATTAAGATGCCAAACATAATTTGTTAGTGATTTTATTTTCAAAGTTTGTATTCCGGTAGATTTGAAATATATGTTTCTTTTTCAATGTGTAATTGATGTAACTTCAAGAGATAAAGTAAAAATAATTTTTCATTGTGTTATTTT
>JARWCS010346251.1:0-11288 GCA_034783895.1 Geukensia demissa | reverse complement strand
CCATGTTATAAGGGAGATAACTCTAGCAAAACACAGTTGAAAAATGTCAAATTTAAATCGAAATGCAAACATCCTAGAAACTATTTAGACCTGTCTCTGTTTGACGTAGACCACTTTATGAATTCTTAGTACAAACTCGAAAGTTTAAAATAGACCTATAAAAATAGGAAATGGGGCATGATTCTCCATGAATGAGACAGCTATCCATCAAATGACAGTAGAATCTAAACTTCTACAGGTCCCATTACGGCCTTTAACAATGAATCAGAGTCCACACCATAACGGAAGCTGTAAAAGACCCCAAAATACAAAATGTGAAACTATGCATAAAACAGGACAATGACCTAATCTATTGAAAACATGGTGAACAAATAACAACAAATGCACATTTTTACATAGTCCTGGCCATAGGTCTACTGACAATTTCTTTTGCTGCTAAAACAGTAAGTGCTGTCTTGAAGACATCAAGTTATCTGTTATTGAAAGAAGAAAGAATTCTGTTATATATCTGAAACTTTTCTATTTGTTGTTGAAAGTTCTTGTTCAAAAATGTGCCATTTGTTCTAGACCTAAATCCATGAAAACTTGAGCCAAAATTTATATAAAGTGTGTTTCCCCTTGTTCAAGCTGGGTCTAAAAAGCCCCTGGTAAAAAAATTGGAGGGGGGAATCTCTAAAAATATATTTACCGGTAAATTGTAATTTAGCAAAAATGTGTCGGTCATTGGACCCGATTAAGTGAATAATCCACTTGGTAGTAGGTGTATCACATTTTGATCCAGTGATGAAATAAAGGTTTATCCAATGCTTTATAAAAGATTAAACGATGAACTGATAACTGTCTAAAGTTGATTACCCAACATCAATTAAGCCATAAAACTTGAGTGTGAGTCATTACCATAATTGGCTCTAAATAAACTTGTATGATAAAATTTTTGATGTCCGTTTTGATCATTTTGTTATTGGACAAAATGACCAGAATATCGGACATGTCCGGTAAATACAGAGGTTTCCGGATCCATGCATTTAAGTACTTATCTACCTGACACCCTGTTATTCCTACTTCTGATACAATCTGACATGACTTTTTTATTTTGCATATTTATATTTTCACTATTTATAACAGGAGTTTCCTGATGTCCTGTTAAATTCTTAATATTTTTGTGGTTCTAATGTTTTCAGATAAGAAAAAGATAAGAAAAGTTTCAGTGTTACTGCCTTATTTTTCAAATAAAAACAAAATGCTTTCAGGCTCCAAGAAACATCAAAAACAACTTTTCAATAAGATTCAGGTGGATTTATAAAACATGAACAAAGAGGAACAACTCCAATGCATACTTATCCAAAAAGCTGCGGTATAATATTTGTTCTTAAGGTGACAACAGTATTATTCACCAAATCTAAAATCTTATTCATTTGAAAATTAACTAGAGGCTCCTAGGAGCCTGTATCACTCACCTGACACTGACTCCTCACTGATCCTTGCCAGGAAGGAATGTCAAATAAAATTTTGGTAGAGGACAACTGGCTCAGAAGTTTAAGAGGAGAAAATAAGCTAAAAAAAACCTAAAAAGGGCAATAACTCCAACAAGAGTTAAGGAATTTCTTTGAAAATTTCACCACTGATAGATTTCATGATGCTGAACCAATGTCAAAATTAAGCTAAGGTTAATGTTTTTTGTGATATTTGCGAAAACCTTCTGTCTGACCACTATGTTCTATTTTTAGAAACAGCAGCCATGTTTTTCAACAGATCAAAATTCAAACATAAAAATTGTGCAGAATACCTTAAGGAACAAACACACAAGTTTCATCTAAATCCATTCAGGAGTTTTAGAGGAGAAGGTTTTTCAAACTTTAACTTCAAAATTAGCTAAGAAAATGTCTAAAAAGACCATACCTTCTACAAGAGATAAGGGATTTCCACATAAATTTCACCACAGATAGATTTCATCATGCTGCACCTTTTGTCCTATGTCAGAATGTCGCTACAGTTAACCGTTCTATTTTTAGTACGACAGCCATGGTTTTCAACGAATCAAAAATCAAAGCATAAAAATTGTGCAGCATACTCTAAGGAACAATAATACAAAGTTGCATCCAAATCCATTCAGTAGTTTAGAGGAAAAGATTTTTTCCAAAATGTTAACGACGACAATGACAGAGACTGATGCCAAGTGAAGGTTATAGCTCACATGGCCTTTGGCCAGGTGAGCTAAAAATGTGGAATAATTTGTAAATCTGCATATTACTTAAAGACACTTGATTTTTTTATATTTAAATTTCAATCTTTTAAAACTTTTGAACTATTAAGCAAATTTATTTTACAATTCCTAAATGAAGTGATGTTTGCAAAAATGCTGAATTCTTTTGTTAAAACTTTCAATTAGCTGCCAGAAAAAATAACAGAGCAAAGAAAATGATTAAATTTTGGGAATGTCTCTTGAACATCATTTTCTTTCATTTCCTTACTCAGACTGTTTCCCAATCAAATATCAGATATTTTAGAGCCAATTGACCTTATGACCCTGGTAAATTTGACTGCTGAACTTCCAAATACATGAATGAGTGAAGAAACTTTTTTTACAACAGTTCATAGGAAAGATTAACTTGTTTGAGGTGGATCATAATATCAAATTTACCTACCTTTATAAATTTTACTTCCAAATTTAGACTGATTACCACAGAAAAAAATGTGTGGACATTTTGTCAGTATAAATGGGTCCTCTTTATAAAATGGATAGCAACCTGTGAAAGAAAAGGTCATCATTGAACACTTTTCATGCAAAAAAATGATGTAGTATCAGTTGTACACGATGGGTTGGTTGTTTTTTGTTTTTTCCCTAGTCAATTTTTCAAAATCTATTCACGTCACAGCCAGAAAAGTAGTTTAATTTATTACTTATCATTCTGTATCAACTGGCAATTGAAAAGATTTATGCAAATAAATTTAAGTTGTTTTTATAGACATAGAAGAGTGGAGTTATAGAGTCCAATTCTTAGATCACCTCTAAGAATTACAGCAGAACATATTAATATTGCTTGTCCAAATAAGTTTAAAAGGTCTGTGCTCATAATTTGTGCTGGTCAACAAAGGTCATTTTCTTGAAAAATAAGAATCAAATTGTATAATGTCAAGGAAAAACTGGGATATATCCAGACCCATGCATTTTTTGTTTATTTTCAATTAGATACAAATGCATGAAATCAAATATTTGACTATGCAGATTGATTTTTTTCATTCCTTCAGAAAATCCACCATTTTCCTAGACTTATACTGTTATCATGGTTAATCTACACAAAATTTAACACCTTGAAAAGAGCAAGGCAAACACCCGAGAATAAGATTTCTGTTTTCTTTGGGATAATAAGTAGTTTAAACTGTATGTGCTGTATCAAAGTCTTACCAAGGGAGTCAGGAGCTGTTGGAGCTATATGTCCCCATGTCACACATTTCTCCAGGATATCAACAGGATCATCCAAGTCACTGTACTTCATTATATCACTGACTGGCTGACCAGAAGTTCCCATGATCCTGTAATATGAAAAATGATGTTAAAATTATATCACTGACAAGCTGGTCACAACCTTCAAATTCTTGCAATACAAACTGCCACATTGATAAGACTACTTGCAGGATAACTATAGTAAACAACATCCATGACAACACCCTTCATTTAACAAGCGTTGGTGATATTTTAACATATTGTCACTGGCTTGTTAAACAGAGAGAAAATAAGACATGGATGTCCCATCCTGGCAAACAGGAAGTTGACAGAGGCATGGATGGAATGACATACAAGGATAAAACTCGATGCACAACTGTAATGGATATAGCTTCTGTTAAAATCTCCAAACAAATGATGAAATCTAGTATACTGTACATAACTTTTTTGATTGCTTTGTGAGAGGTTATCAGGTAAATTTTTGTACATTCCTAACTTATCCACATTTTAGTAATAAGGATTTGTAACAGTGGTAAAAGTATTGATTTGTTTGCGTGAGGTCATTAGGTAAATATTTGTACAAACCTTACTCCTTCCACACTGCAGTCATAAGGATTTGTAACAGTGGTGAAAGTATTGATTGATTTGTGAGATGTTATCAGGTAAATCTTTGTACATACCTTACTCCATCCACACTGCAGTCATAAGGATTTGTAACAGTGGTGAAAGTAGGGTATCTTGCTGCCTGTTTAAACATACATTTATGTAGAGGTTGTTGTGGTATAGTAAAATTTGTAGGGTCATATTCTCCGGGCATCACATCTACATCAACTAAACCCTATAATACACAGAAGATAACAGCTGAAAATGGGATGGTATTTCTATAAGTTTACATCTACATCAAAAGAACCCTGTTTTAAACAAGTAAAGACATAACAAGTGCCATATTCTACAGACATCATTTCCAAACTGAAGAGAAATCTGAGCAATGCTAACCAATATCCTTCACAACAAAAATTACATATAAAGTAGGAGGTGTACAATGGCACTATATTATAAATATACTGTGAAAGTTTCAGAAAAGTGGTCTGGTGGCAGCCACAAAATTGGTACCCCTATGTGTAGCTATGACAGTGTCCATGTTTTATTGCATAAAATCCTAAATGTAATTCAGATAAATAAATAGGATATACAAACAATATCATTAGGTTCTGAAATTTTTGTTGTACTCCAGTTTATATGTAAATTATTAGGAACAGACACCATGATTACTATATATCCTTAAGAAGCAGGGGTATAATACAACCAGAATAAAACCCTAATCGAGAGGTGTAATTTCTGTGACATTTTTATGTGTTTACAATTATTTGGTTGCTAGATTAAAGAGCTAATTCTTTGGTTTTATTTGGTTAATAAATTGGCATTCTCTCAATAGTGTAATGGTTAGAATGCTAGCCTGGAGTGCAGAAGGTCAAAGGTTTGATCCCCAGCCAGGTAAAAGAGGAGAAATCAAATTGGGATTCGCTGTTTCTCTGCTAAGCAAGCAGTATTTAGTAGTTTAAGCAAAGACTGGCTGGCTCAGAGTAAAAATAATGAGCATTGTAAAGGTGGCATGTCTTCCTCAGACTGTCACCTTCCTAAGTTATCACATTAAAATGCAAGCTCAGCGTGTCTGTCTATTACAACGCAGGGTTTATTCATCACCATTTATTAGTAGTCTCTCATCCTGAATATGCATGAAATATACTTGCCACCTGACATTAAGCAACATTTAATCCATCAATCTACTGTTCATTGGGCTGTACATGATCTTATTTCAGCCATATCTTGGAAGGTAGTTAGTTTTATTGATTTAAAAAGCTTGGGTAAATAAACACAACAACAAATTCAGATTAACCAATAAGAACAGGTAAAATTATGTTTTTAGTCAGTTAAAAGGGGACCTGATTGGTAATTTGTCACACCCCCCAAAAATGCTTTAACACTGAATAGAATACACAACCCACTGATGGGTCCCAATAATTAAAATTTCACCCATTAATTATTATCATTGGAAGTTTCAGCATAAATTTTAAACAAAATGAAGAATTTTTCACTTTTTTATATTCAAACTGGTATTTTGGTATGTTTCTTAACTATCCTAATCTGAGCAGCCAATTTTACTAAAACAGATTATATATATATTTAAGTATCAGAAATTGTATCACAAGTCTGAAAATTGTCATACATGATACAGACCGAATAATTGAATGTCAATTGGGTCACGACCCTCCAAACCATCTTCACAGTTTAGCAGGAAAGCAATAACGATCCTTCACTGTGCCATTTTGATCTAAACACTTTAGCCACCCAATAGCAACCCTCATTTATTTGCCACCTTTGCAAAATATTTTTACATTTTTTATAATGTGTTGTGTGTTACTAGCCACAAATTTAACATACTCTACATCAGAATACATCTTTGTGGGGTAAGCTTCTTTCCTTTAAATCTTTTTTGAGAAGCAAAAATTTGCAATTTGCTTTAAATCATTAATGAAAGTTTTAGGGTGAAAATCAGATGAAGAATGGCAATAAAAGTTCCATTCCTTGCTTACATACTCTAACTTAATATGATTAAAGGTTATTGATTAGAACTACTTACAGCAAGTTGTACAAAAACCTCATCTAATGTCTTTACAGCTTCTACACTGGCTGCTTCAGATTTCTTGGTTAAATATTTGGCCTAAAACAATAATGTACTCTTAGTAACAGAAAAATATGTGGCCGCAGCCACTGCCTGCTAAGTTTGCCTTTACCCCAGCTATTCTGAATAATCGACATTTATATGAAAGCAAAATCTGAATATGAAAAAACCATTAATAACAAAGATATGGGGTTGGAAGATGACTGATTTTACCAGGAATTTTCAAAACTACCACATTTTTAAATCTTTTAACACTGCTTATAAAATCACAACTGATCTCCATATTCTGATTTTATATGGTTGCTAAGTATTTAAAAAAATAACAGGTCTGAAAGTTGGAATCGCCATATGATTAAATCTTTAAACTCTATATGATTGCAATTTATCTTCTGATTTCATTTGTGTACGGTTGCTAAGTAATTCCTAGAAGTTTGCAGGTCTGAGAGAATTCCAGGAAATATATGAAAGTTGTAATTTCAATGTTTCTAAATCAAGACTTCTCAAGATTGCAATTGATCATATGATTCTGTTAATATATGGTTGCCAAGTACTTCTCCAAAAGATAACAGGTCTGAGAGTCTTCCAGAAGCTAATACTGCCATAGATTTCTAAGTACAGTCAGATATCCCACGCGAACGAGTAAAAAATTTAATGTGTCAAAAGTAAATAGTGAATATGGTGTATTCTCTGCTTTATTCATATTCACTTGTACAAGTTAATTAAGTCAAAATAAGCTGAAATTTCAATGTTTTTAAAATTAATCATATTGATCATTGTTATGGCTTATTATAGAAAGAAAAAACATCTATGGCTTAGTCAATAGGAACAAAATAAGGAAAACTTAATAAAGTCCTTGCATAGGTGCTTCCTTTCAAATATTGTTCCATATGGCAAAGTTTTTTTATTCAATCAGTAGCAAAATTATCCAAGGCCGGCCATGTTTTTTCATATGATCAAAACGAAATGAAATAATTTTATAAAGGACCTTGCACCATGCTTCCAATAAAAACATTGTTCCATTCAGCCAAGTGGATTCAGAGGAAAAGATTTTTTTATTTTTCAGCCAATCAAAAAACAACATTTGTCCATGGCAACCATGTTTTATGTCTGAACAGGAGGAAATGAAGAATCTTTGTAAAGGACCTTCCACAGATGTTTCCTGTCAAGCTGGTTCCATTTGGCCTTCTGGTTTCAGAAGAGAAGATTTCTTTTAATATAAGCTAATCAGAAACAAGAATTGCCTGTGACTGCAATGTTTGAAATCTGATCAAGATGAAACCAGGCATCTTTGCAAAGGGCCTTCCATAGATGCTGTCAAGTTTGGTTCCATTTGGCCTAGTGTTTTCAGAGGAGATGATGAAAATGTAAAAGTATACAGAAGGATAATGATGGGATAGACAATGGAAACCAAGTGATTACAAGAGCTCACATGGCTTTTGGCCAGGTGAGCTAAAAAATGAAATTGTTCATACTAATAGATAGATCAGAAACATCAGTTATAGTAGGATTAAATTTTACAAAACTTGGGTTGACCCATGCTTATCTTCTTAAGCGAAAACAAAAAATTTCTCCAGTGAAAACAAAAATTCTAGTCTGACATGTTTTGCAAAATTGACGAAAACAAATGATAGGATACTATGAGGTTACCTTTTGAAAGCTCTCCTTGTCCTGTGTATCTTGACTTAGCGAATTCCCTGCCACTATTACTCGTACAATATTGGAAGCCTCTTCTTGTAAAGATATGTCTCCCACCTGACCAGTTACCATGTCAACAAAAAGTTCTAAAGCTAAGGATTTCTCTTCTTTACCTCCAATTTCTAACCCACATACAATCGCTACATATCTGTTATTGACAATAAATTCTAGGCATACATAAATCAGTAAACAATGAAAATTCATAAAACCCTAAAATTTTATGCTGACTGCTAATACAAATAAAGTTTATGCTCTGAGAGATTCAAAACTTTTTGAAGTACATAAACATATAAACCATAAATACTATATAATTTGCTTTTAACTTTAACATTTTTATGCAACAACAGTTAGGAGTTAACAGTACTGTATTTGAATATTTGCTGGCATCAATTAACGATTTGATGGCTGCAAATCGAGTTTACTGGCGATGTGTTAGCAGAGCCAGAAAACGAATATTTGAGACTATCAAATCAAAATTGATGCCAACAAATCTTCAAATACAATACTGTTAACTCCATTCTAATGCAAATGAATGAAATTATGTTTAATCTTAATATTTTTAAAATATGGAATACATGTTGACCTCTGCACAGTCTCTCGGGCGGCATCAAACATGGATTTGATGCCATGAAAATGTCGACATAATCTAATCAAAATAAATGTTACAAATACTGTTGCATTAGAATTCATGTTAAATATGTCAAAGTTGATAACACAACTATGTTATTATATACAAAATATTCATGACAAAATTCATCCTGTAAAATCAATTCAAATGAGATAGTACCTATCCTGGTCTATTACAGGTCTGGGAATCTGGTCAGGTACTTCTTGAAAACAATAATCTTCCACATGAAATTTACCTCTGCTGTCATCAGGTTCCATACCATACAAGGCAACAATCACACCTAAAATATTGCCATAGATTGAAACTGTTCAATTTTTTTCTATTTTGGAGCACAGTTACTGGGCAAGAATCTTAATATGTATATACTCAAACACCAACAGATACCATGAAGACAATTTTGATATATATCAGAGTTCATTTCATTTCCTGGTTGGCTCCAAATTTCATTTCCATGATGTGGGAATGGGGCAATAAACTTATTAAAAGTTATTAAATAAATGTGAATAAAAACTAGTGGCTCGCAATACCGAACCATTTATGGCCCCATATTTTTTGCTGAATCAGGAGTCAAGAATCATCCATGGCAGCCATGTTTTTTGCTTGATCAGGACAAAATTAAAGGACACAACATAGATGCTTTCTGTAAAATATTGTTCCATTTTGCCAAGCTGTTTCAGAGGAGATTATTTATTTTTCAACCAATCAGAAACCAGAATTGTTCATGGTGGCCACATTTTTTGTCCGAACAGTGTAAAACAAGCAAATTATTTATAGGACCTTACAAAGATGCTCCCTGTAAAGTTCAAATGATTATATTTGGCCAAGCAGTTTCAGTGGAGAAAACAAAAATATTAAAGTTAACAGACCACAGTGGAATGGACACCAAGTAATGACAAAAGCTCACATGGCCTTTGGCCAGTAAAGCTTAAAACTGAAGTTTTTTTTTGTTTTTGTTTAATTTGGATATTTCAGAGCTATTCCATCCTGAAAAATTCAAAACATCTGTCTTGTGACCATATAATTAAGAACAAATATATTGTTCATACCATATGCTACTATCTTTGTACTGAATAATTGAACCATGTGGAAATATTGTGATTTGAAGTAATACAAATAATCACCTAAAGTTTCAAATTTGTATCCAGCTTACAAATATTTAACCACTGGATAAGTCATAAATGCAGGGGTATAAAAATACACCCTTCACTTTTCTGGTAGACAGCTTTTAACTGGATAAATGTTAAAGACTGCAACCTAGACAGATAAAGTTTTTTAAAGTCTATTCCATCTGGTCAAGCAGTTTCAGACAAGAGCTGTCCGCATACTTTAATTGGGTCCTAATTTTCACTAAGTTTGGCTAAGGTGGTCATCTTGATTAGAAGACTGTGATTCAAAATAAACTTTGAAGAGGTCCAAACAATTCCACCCATACTCGTGTCAATATGTAGACAAGCTGCATACACCATTCATGGACAGGTAAGCTTTTGGGGGGTTCTGTAAGTGTTAAAAGATTTTTTAAAATTTAAAATAATCATGACAAAGCTTTTTTCCCTTTTTTCTTCCATTACATGTACCTGTTACAGATTTCTGTATATCTAGGGTTCCAACCAATAGAATTCTTTGTAACTCATCTTCTAGAATCAACTTGTCACTCTCATCTGTATACTTTGATTTGATTGGCTGTGGCATTAGGTTGTGCTAAACAAAATTGAACTCATGAATTAAAATATCATATTTCTCGTGGTTCCTATGTTTCTATTATAACATGAAGCATAGAAATTTTATTTCATGTATTTTGGATTATTCTAAAATAAAATTTGAAAGGCTTCAGGTGGCCTCAGTTAAATTTTGTTTATTGGTTTCGGATGAGTGAGTGCCTCACACTTTTTGCTTTGAAAAAGTGAAAATTTTTGCCAATTTTTTTTTTTTTTTTTTGCCTTAAAAAATAGGTGTTACACTTAGCTCAAACAGAATCTGTGAAATTTGGGTTTAATTCTAATGATGTGGTTTAGGATGAGTAGTTGGTCAAATTAAGGATCTTATAATGAATCGTCATGCAATTGTTGTTTACAAATTTTCTATCTTCTATTTTGAGAAAGATATGGCCAGGCCTAAAATTAGCGCAGCATGATACGACCCCAGCAGGTTGACATGTGAAAGGTGAACAAATGAACCTTTGGGTAAGTGTGGATACAGTAATGTGTTAGACACTGTATAGAGCTGGACACAGTGATATGACTGGATGAAAGATCACTTTGACTCATATTATCCTCAAAACTGGTGTCACTTTGTTAAATTTTTCATAAGAAATTATTTGGAAGAAACCCCATCAAAATCTTATTAAAAATAAAACTTTTCCATATTATACAACATTGAATTCCCCTCCCCCACTACTTTGACCCCTTTTAGCTCAAAAAAGGTAAAAGGTAGAGAAAATCCAATGACATACTACTGAAAGCTCTAATTAAGAGGAATCAAATGCAAAAAAAAAAATCAAAATTGGATGAAATTTAAAAATTTGTCATCTTCAGCAAAATCGTCTTTTTTAACCCTTTGACCCCTTTTATACAAAAATCAGAAAAAGCTACAAAAAATGCTTGGAGTAACATTTGTTGCAATATTTATGAGAAATCATTTGGAAAAAAACCCATCAAAATCTGATTAAAAATAAAATTTTTCCGTATTATTCAAAATTGAATTACCCCACTTGGCCCCTTTTAGCTGATAAGAGATAGAGAAAACATGTTGACACTTTACTGGAAGCTCTCATTGAGAGGAATCAAATGCAAAAAAAACCCATCAAAATCGGATGAAAAATAAAAATTTCTCATCTCCTG
>JARWCS010346240.1:0-11288 GCA_034783895.1 Geukensia demissa | reverse complement strand
GCATATTTATGAGTGATGATTATGACAAATGAACCCTGCTTTGTACTAGACCAACACACCGAGTCAAAATTTTAAAAGGCTAGTCCACAGGAAGACATGCCACTTTACCCAGACACATTATTCTGACTTTGGGCCGACCATTCTTTGCCCATACTCCTTAATGCTGCGTGCTCAGTGGAGAAGCAGCAAATACCAGGTTTGACCCGACTGAGGATTGAACCCATGACCTTCCACACTTGAGGTGAGCAAGCTAAACATTACACCAAAGTGGCGGTTACTACTAAAATGATGGCAATTTTATTTGTCTGGCTCAGGTCAGACAACCTTGTCAATCAATTAATTTTCTGTTTTCTAAGTAGAACTATTGTTTATTTCGGGTAAGTCATGCCATCACACCATGATTTCATATTGGACACTCTTGTATCATCTTAAAGGATGTGAACAAATTTCATTGAATTTCTGATTTTCTTGGTAAAACCTTTTCATTGTTTTTCTTGGATGTCTCAACCTAGACAAATTATGGTTGTGTCAGAAGTAGTGGATTTGCCTTTTTAGCTGGGCAGGCCATATGATCTTGACATTAATTCATGCTTCTATAAATAATCAGTAATACAACGTACCTCCATCAAAATAATTGGAAGCAGCATCAAGCAGACAACAGACAAACCTCATCATCATCTTGCCCAATTTAAATTCAATTACAGAATTTGCTTTTTTTTTGTTCAGTCAATTTCACCCTATTTAGTATTGTACAAAACCGGGCTTGATCACATTATCTGTACATGAAAGTTTCAACCAAGTGTGTTTACCATTTGGCCACCTAGGTCCACATACCTATCTTTACTTATATGCAAGACCGTTTAAGTTATAAAAAATCAATAGTTTAATGATACAAAACATTGTATGTACAATTGCTTTCTGTGTACAAATTCATTCAAGTACATAGAATTCCATAAAATTATAATATAAAACTTAACAATTTGACAACAACAATTGCATCAATTTCCTTACATATTTTCTGCACTATTAAAATAGGTTAAAAAGGACCTTTTTAAAAGTTCCTTGGCACTGACAAATGACAATTAAAACACACATACACACATATAAATAAATCATCCATATGTATACACCATGCTAAAACTTGTACAGATAATTAACAAAAATAACAAATCTTCCAAAGTTTGAGCTCATTAATAAATTATAATTTCATACAGTCTACCCACTAACATGCACACGTAACCTACATTCTATCATCGCCCATTGCCCAGCAAAGAAGCTATACTACACACTTATATCAGGGAGATCAAGTTTTCTCACGGTTGACGACGTTTCTTTTGTGATCTGAGCTATATCTGTTGCAGAAAGTGGTATTAAACCTTCAGGGGTGCTCCTGTAAAACTGAGTAGTTACTGGCCTTTCAGTGGGTGTGATGAATCTTGGAATGGTGATAGCTTTTTTTGATGATGACCCTGTAACTGCCGTAGTTTGAATTGGTGTCATCACAGTTGAAGGTTGGTGTGCAGATGACGGAAAAGTAAATAAAGACTGACTAGCATCAGGTGTCAATGGAGGGCTAAATGTAAGAGGTACCACGAAATTAAATGGTTGTCCATTCCTACCTGTTGTACTGACAGGCATGCCCTGGAATAACTGAATTTGTTGTACATCTGCTGACGATTCTACAATGGGAAACTGAAGTACTGTAGGCGACTGATTAGGCAACTGAACAGCTATCCTCTGGATATTTGATTGTGATGATTTTAGCACTTTTTCAATGTGTGCCACAACTTCATTTGTGTGAGCATTATTTTCACAAGAATCTTCATTTTCAGGTAATGGCACAGCCAATGTTTCTGAATCAGTAAGTTTCTGTGATGCGGAATCACCAGAAAATTCTGGATTAGTATGAAGAGCTTTAGGTGTTTTGGTGTTATCTTCAAATGTTCTTTGTTCCCCATCATCAGATGGCGGTGACGGAAAATCAACTCTGAATTTTTTAGCGACAGTTTCAGATTCACTGTCAGTTGCTGACCTCTTATTTGACACTCTTTCATCTGACGAGTCTTCTGAATCTTCACAAATACTTTTGTCACCTTTTAATGGCACTGGAACTTTGAGAGATTTAAGTACAGCATCAATCTGATCTTTCGTGAGAGGTATCATTGTAGGATTTTTACATGCCGGTATTCCTGTTTTGATAATGATTGTCTCAGACTTTCGTTTTCCATCAACAAGCCCAATTTTTTGGCCATTTTGATGTTTTAGCAGTACTCTACTGGCTGTTTTCTTCTTTTGAGGACTTGCTGTTGGGGTATCGCCTTGACTCAGACTTTTTGTAAATTCTGAAAACAATAAAAATAAATCTGCATTTAATTGAATGTAGAATAGTGTCTTAAAGGAAAGCAGAAACAATCAAGTAGTTCTATTCAAGTCAAGTTTTTAAATCATCACCTATTTTTGTTGTGTTTACTCTAAAAATTGGACATTAAATATCTTTATTTACAAAAAGGAAAAACAAAAGCTGGCCAACTGAAATAAAAAAGTTTAGCCCAGCATAGACATGAAAAAAAATCCTAAGAGTCCTATTTTCAATACTATGTACATCATTTCACTCTTTTTCAAGTTTATAGTGTTAGTTGTGACTTGCAGGTTTCAAATTATATTTTGTGGTTTTTCTTTTGCAACATAAGCATGTGGTGTTGTAGATGGAATGAGTGGGTAGACAGGGGTGGGCAGCCAGGAACAACGCCCAAATTAGGCATCTAGATGAAAATTAACCATTTTGGGACACATTTGATCATGCAAAAAACCAGTTCCAAGCAAGCCGACAATGACCTATATTTTTTTTAGTAACAGCTAAGCACATCAGCTTTTATTACATCACAGTTGAACCAATGCCTAAATTGCACCATCAAATGAACTGGAGCGTCAAATTTCAAGCTTTTCAATGGTCAGAACAATTAACATGTATGTTATTATATTGAACTTACCATCACCGGACATATCTTGTGTTGGACTACAAGGCTGGGACATCGACTCATATAATTTTTTTCTCTCTTTCTCAGCTACTTGACAGATCTGTTCAAATGAGGAGTGTCTAGGGAACGATGCCGATTTCTTTGGAGTACTGCTGCCTTTCTTCCTCTTGCTGTCGTCTACAATAATGAAAGGTGTCGGTTATTTAGGGATTTTAAATTCCTTTTAGTTAAATGAGTTATGTCCACCTTTTATTTTGAACATCCACTTGTGCTTCCTAAAATGACATCAGAAGTTTATGGATTTTCAGGTTTCCAACAAATATTGCAGTCAATTGTTGAATTAATTACTAGATTTCAGTGAAAATTTGATTCATATTTCTTTTCTATTCAAGCAAGAACTTTTACAATCTTCGATCATGCTAAGGTTAAAGAAATAAGAATTGAATAATGTGAAAATGACACACATATTGCATTTCTTTTAAGTACAGATACTTGGTATTTGACAAAAAAAAAAGACATACTCTGAGAAAAAAATCACCAGGAGATACCCCTGCTCCACATGGATTATCTGTCCTCTGAATAAGCCGAAATGAATTTCCTTCTATGTACAATTTTAAATATTGTTCCTTATGTTCTTGTAAAGTTTCATTGAAATAAACTGAACGGTTTAGGAGGAGATGTGCTAACAAGGCATGTGGACAGATAGACTGACACAATGATTCCCAAATACCCCAAACTTTGTCTGTGGGGATATAATAAAATGTGTACCAAAAGCTGAAACTGAACTGACAACTACCAGAAAACTACTTACAACTTGTTTGGGATTCAGATGATCTAGTATTTTTAGGGTCAGTGGACATCATTTCTGCAACTGTAAAAATGGAAAATATCTTAAATGTTTGAAATGTAATACAAGAAATTTAAGAGTATAAACAAAATGGTTGCATGTTGTTTTGTGTCCCCCATTCAAACAAACAGGTGCAATGGTCAAATGCAACAAATTTTGTAAATCCATTTTGAATTTGCACAAGGTAAATATGTATGTACCACTGACCAGACCAAAAGACACTAACGCAATTGGTAGACATTTCCAGTTTTTACTTCAGAAAATCAAGAAATTGGTGTCATTTGCAAAAACAGGGGACTCGGTGCAGTATCATGGTTGCTCATGATTAGTTTGATACATGTATTTTTATAAATTATTTAGCAAATGACACATTTCAGTATGATCTTATCAGATGATACTCCTTATTTTGTGACAAATGAAATTCAACATCCATACTTTAAACAAGGGAATTAGGTAAATGGTGTGAAAGTACTATACTAGCTTGGAAATAGTCTTTTGGACATATCCCTCACATTCTAGGATGATTTACAGATACAAAATGGTAGTTGTCAAGATCAGTTAAAGTAGATGTATAATATTCCATTTTGATGCACATGTCATTTTCATGCCATTTGACTGGATGAAAGCATCCATTTTAATTCATTTTTAAATTTTAAACTTATACACCTATAATTCAGCTTTTCAAAGAAAGCAGACAGCATCTGAGGCTAAAAGTGTTAGTTCTGTTTCATTTCAACAAAGCAACAGATACAGTTAAATAATTTTTTTAACAGAAATATTGAGGCGTAAATTCAGCCTTTCACTCATCCACTTTACATAATATCCTATGGATTTTATTCAGTTTGTCAGTGAAAAGCTGAGTTTAAATTCAGTAATTTCCATGGTAATATTAATGTATTAATTTTTACCTTGATTATTTTTAACACAATCCAGCAAAGAGTGTCGAGAACTTGGTCTGTGGTATCCATCATTGTAACAAACTGAAATGTTCAAATACATGTAAAATATCTTGGTGCAAAATAAACATCCAAGTTGGCTGAAGCAAGATTTTCTAGAGACAAATCTAGAGTATACATATCCACAGATATGAAGCAATTTTGTTTTTCCAAGTATAAAAATTACCATTCAAAATTAAAATAAATAAGCAAGGAATCAAAACATTTTGATGTTTTCTTAAATAAATTCATTCACTTATAAAATTAAGGAAAAGAATTAAAAGATAATCATATTTTTCAAGCTCCCAAGGACTCTCCTCTTTTGAGTTGTCATTGCTGTCTGTTACTGATTTTTAGGACATTATTTAATGGAACCAAATTGGGAGCATTTAAAAGACCAAAGACAGAATGACAAGGAATTTTTTTTTCGATTAATTATGACCTTTCACAATTGATTGTCACCATCAGGATGCCAAACCAACTGATTTACAATAATAATCGATCATCAAAACCCTACTCTATATTGTCTTCCATATGGTTTAAATAAAATTAACAAGATAAAAAAATATTCTCTTACCACTAACGTCTTGCATCTGCATCAAATCAGGCCCTACATATTTAAATGCTGGTTTTCTACCCCGGAATTCTGTAACGTGTACTTTTCGAATTAAATCTAGACTGGTTAAGATGTTTGCTATGTCATACAGACGCCTGATCTTAGCTGTAACAGTAAGAAAAAATAAAAATAGAGTCCACTTATATGGTAAATCAAAATCATATACTTCTTACATATCTAGGAGTAAATTAGCATTGTTCAGTCTTGACTATTCAACTTTTATTGACAAGTCAAAATAAATTTCCTGTCCCCATTTAATTTCCATGTGTTAAAGGAGTCATTTGTACAGTGTATAATAGTTGACCATGTCAACCCTTTCATTAACAAGAAACCTGACCAAAATAACAATGGGATGATAGACAGCACAACCGAGTTCCTTATATTAAATATTTTTAATAAAACAACAAAACTGAATTTAATCTGGCCAAAAAAAAAATCTGCAATTTTCACAATTTTTAAAAATTTGCTTTCACTCACCAAGGATTTTCTAAAAACATTAACTGATGTTAAAATGGTGTTCTTGTTTTAAACCTTTTTCATTTCTAGCGATCGTTTTCACAAGAAAGCAATACAGAACAGAATTGCCAAGGGAGATAATTTATCAATGGTTGAAACTAAAGGAGGTGGAAAAATTTGACAAACCATCAACAGAGAATATTTATTCATTATGACTGTAAACACAAAACCAACAACATAAAACTGTAAATCAGTTGCATTATGTATGAATAAGAACAAAAAATAATCCTTTTTTCCTAAAATACTTACTCTTAAATTTAGAATAATCTGATCTATCTACATTGGCATCCCCTATAAGTATCTTAGCAGCCAGGTCTAAATTCACAGTCTTTTGCTGAAATAAATGAATGTAAAGTAACATGACAAGAAAACATTTTTCATAACTTAGATTTTCAAGAAAAAATCAATATACTTTAACCACAGACATGAGACACGTAGGTGAAACAGGTGTGTTCTGTTCTCAAGAACAAGACTTATAATATGACATTGGTAAAGATTGTTTAACTTCAGAAGTAATATTAAATCTGTTGATAATTAACATACAATTTTTTAGAGCCTTCATCTTCTTGTTAAAATGTCCAATAAGAAACATGATTCCCAATTTTTGGAAATAACAATCATTTGACCACATTTTTTAATATGGTCTGGATTCATTAAGGCTATATGCTTGTTTCAAGTTACATCAAAGTACAAACCATGGGTAGGTTGTATCATTTATTTGCTTGTCAAATTTGGAAATTCAGCTCTGGCCTGCCTAAAATAATCTTTCCTATGTATTTCTGTTCATTCCACTCAGCCATTTACACACATAAGCAGGAAATACACCATTTTATGTTTGATTTACACTTATCAGTGTTTTTTCAACCTAATAAGTGTTTACTTTGATGAAATCACTTGGTACTGGGATACTGTAAGGAATAAATCTGTGATTGGCCATGACACATTTGTAAAAGAACAGAAAGAGAACCATTAGAGGCATTTAAATATGGGGTAACCACTCTAGAGTTTTGATAAACTTCATTAGTACACAAGTTATGGGTGCACTGCATGTTTTTATAATACAGCCCAAAAAGCTTTTAGTTTCAAGTTGGTAATCTAATAAAAATATAGCCAAATGTATATTCATAGCATTACACAAATTTAATGCAAGATACACAAGAAAATCTGTAGACTTTTAGGACAGAATGATTAAATTGCAAGTTTCTTACCTCAGAGACCAGAAACAACATGAGAAATTTCTGACTCATAATGCCCAATGACTTGTCTTTTCTCATCATTGCTGAAAAATAAAAGATGAATTCTAAATACAATTTCTGTTTAACAACAATACTCAGTAGCACAAATAAAACAAAAACTCTGCAAGCCAATATTCCTAAAGGAGGTTCGGGTGTCTTCCGCCATCTTGGATCGCAAACTTGAGGTATTGACTTTTTCTATAATTACAACTACTAATTTTTAGAAAGATAATACTTGTACAAAATTGAAACTGAATAAACATATTGTAATTCTTTATCTAATGACACATTCATATTTTATGCAATTACAGAAGATAAAGAGCTTTTTAATATTTAAGGAATTAAACATTGACAGGGGAGGTAACTCCAATGACTTCACTTTATAAAGGATTGCACTATAGAATTATAAATTTATTAATGTAGCAAGAAAACGATATTGGTGATCTTTTTATTTTCTTATAATATAAGATAAAAGCTACTTTTTCCTATTTTATTTCAGAATTCTATCGTTTTATGTACTCTATATCGAGAATAATATGGTTTTTCCCTATATGATCAACAGAAAATGAAGAAGTTTGCACAAGCCGTTGCTTGAAAACAAGTTCGCTGACATAAAAATTTGATTGTTATTTTTTGAACATCACTTTATAGGTTATCTTTTGACAAAGTATAAAATAATTCTATCTATTTTTATTTAGACAACCGAACCTCCTTAAGACCCACAATGGGTAAATTATAAGAAAGATCCAATTTGCAGCTGATGAGAGTGAATTATACAATTTATTCCATATTTATAAAAAAATGCCAACAAGAGCACCAAAGGAAAAAATTACATTTGTAAAGAAAAACAGACAATTATATAATAATGAATCTAATTTATCCTTAATATCAGCACCTATGAAAACTGCATGTTTTTATGTTTTTGTTTAATTTCAATGCAATCAAGGGTTCCATAAATCGACTTGGAAATGACCTAATTGGTAATGTATTTAGAAATACATGTGCAATATGCCTTGGAAAACATATTTTTTTTGTCTAAGGCCAATTACAGATGGGTAATGCTAACCAAACAAACATCTGTCTGGTCAAAATCACATAAGAACTTTGTCATGTCACCAATTAGACTCGTGAACAGAAGAAAAACTGTATTTAAGGACCAACCAGTAGAAATCCCAGTGGGTCTCCAACAATTAGGAATTCATAACCGTAATTTTACTCCATTCATGATAATTTGAAGTTTAAACTGAAAAAAAAGAAAAAAAAAAGATTCCTATCAAAAATGTTATCAACTATTAAAGTGGTCAAACCTACCAGTACCACCAAGATTTTCTATGTTTATTGTTGCTTTCTCTAATTTCTTTCCACTCATAGCTGCATTCTGCTCTTCCAATTCTCGACTCAACTCAAAATCTCTCAGCTTCTTCATTTGTTCTGCAAAGCCTTCAGCATCACCTAATGCCTAAAAAATAAAAGTATTACGACTAATTAAAGAATACACTGAATCGATTAATGCACAACAATTCTTTTTCATTTACCATTTTTTGTTTGTGGAAAATACATTTATTCATCATATTCTGGGCTTCTTCTACCCTCAAAATTGAAGGAGGACTTTTAATTCATTGACAACAGATAACAGTTTGTGCCTGACATCAACTTCCAGCATTTTATCATCAGTTTCTTTATTTAAATATAAATAAAGGAGATGTGGCATGATTGTTTTCTTTAAAAAAAATTTAGTATCAATACATGCATATTCTGGATTTTACACAACTGTTTCTCCTCGACAGGATTTTTAAATATGTTAGATATCCTGTCTGGTCACTAATTAACGCTTTGATGGCGTCCTGTTTCATTAATACAATCACTAATTTAGCATGCAAGTTAATTTAGTGGTTTTCTGGGATTGCAGTAAAAGGTTTTGTTCTATAAAATTTAAGGCATGAAGATGGAGTTTTCTGTAAAAAAAAATTATGCTAATTGCTACAAATTTTACCGTTTCAATGCCCAAATTACGATCTTCATACAATTTGAAAGAAAAATTGACCAAATACAATGAAAAGATATTTTTTATAATTAAAAAACAACAAAATCTCCAGTTCTAAGCAATTTTATGTGAATCCTTTCTGTCATGTTATAACTGCCTGAACCATTGACCCCGAGTTAGTTAATGACAAGCTGAAAGAGTTAACAACAATAGAACATATTTAGTTTCAATGCATTTTTTCAGTATAAAATAATGAATAATTATGAACACAAGAAAAGATGAAATTGAAAATGTTGTTGTACAGAGCTTATATATTTTGGAGAACAGTTGATTTTTCAAGGCCCCTGTAACAAGAGGAATAAACACTCACCTTTAACTTGGCAAGTGTTACTGGCAAGTTTGACTTTCCATGCCAAGCATATCTGTTCTTGGCAATCCTGCTAACAATTTCTACACTCTCTAATACATTAACAATATCATAAATTCTCCTTCTCTCCACACCTAAAAAAGAAACAGAAAAAATTATTAGGACATTTTCCAATGCTTTTAAGCAATGTTTGTGTCATATGCTACAATGCAGAGTACAGTTCTTTCTTAAGTAAGCAAAAAAAAAAAAAGAAAAAAAGAAAAAAAAAAGAAAACCATTGGGACAGCATGTCTTCAATTGTAATATTTGATTGTTTGGCATTAGAATGTTCCACTCATTCAAAGAAATCCAAAGATCCAGCTGGTAAAAAACATTTTTACTTCATGATGGCAATAAAATTCATTGAGAAATCACCATGTGATATTTTTATTACTTTTAAAAAAACATGACAGGTTTAAATCACAATATTTAACAAAACTTGCAGTTTGAATTACACCTCTTTGTTGTGACAACATGAAAATAAAGTATATGAAAAATTGCATTATTAAATCTCACATAATCACTGGCAGTTGAAGACTTGAAAGAAATGTATACACATATTTCTCAATTTACTGTACATACCCAACTCTTTGGCTATTTCATCTAAACTAATGACATGATGATCTTTGGATGTAGGATTTTCTGGGTATTTATTCAGAAATCTGAAAAGAGAACAATTAAAATTTAACAAGTACTGGTAAATATGTAGACATACATGTCCATGAAAACATGGAACGAATTTGAAATATTTACAAAGTCACTCATCTGTAAAAATTAGGTCAGAGACATAAAACATGTCTCAGGCTGATACCTATCATTTATAGTAACTGAGAAATGGATCCAAGCATAAAAACTTGGCCATTGTCGATGGACCATTAAAATGAGATCAAAGCATAAGACATATATGTAAGACTGACATGTATTCCTAAGTGTATATGCTGCATGCATACCTGAATCAATGTCCTGATATTGCACAGGATCAACCCTTTTTTCACTTACTTAGCACACAGTAATCCTAGAGACTTTTCTTTTCTGGAACCTTGTGGTTTCCAGTCATCTATATCAACACCTTCCGGTGGGTCCACTACAACTTCTATTGGTTCGTCATCAAATTCATCGTCATCCTCTGTACCTATAGATATATCCCTCATGGTCTTTTCTCTATGCCTTATTTCTGGACTGACAGCAGTAAATAACATTTTCAGATTTGTTGTTGGTGTAAGTGGCGCTGTGTATTCTTCGTTATCTTCACCTTCACTATCTTTTACTGGTGTGGTAGGCCTGCTATTTGTGGCACTTTTATCCTCAACTGGTTTTGCTAGCTTCTCTTCTTTAAGATGTTTTACAGGTTTGGATTTCTCAGAATCAGATAATCTGTTTAAATTTTTAGATTTAGAAAATGGAACTCTATCATCTGTATTTGAAGTCTCTTCTGACATATCTGCAAGCAAAAAAAAAACACATATGCATTAAGGTAAGCAATTGAAACAATTCAAAGTTCACTTAACATTGCTGTTGTTTTTTGGTCCATGACCTTTAACCATAAAGCTATACTTTCTCAGAGTTTTTTGTGATATTTAAATTTCTCTGTTCTTTTGAGCCTAAAGACAAGAAGCATGCATGGATATCCAGCTATTTCTTTTTGATTTCTGAAACTGCATGTATAGAGCTTTAAGAATATAATGATGTTATTGCTACAACAGAGGTGCTTCGCAAGCACATAATACGACCGCAGCACGTTGAAATGTGAAAGGTGAACAAAAGATCTTTT